>JAVRFV010000359.1:0-65247 GCA_032716605.1 Paralithodes platypus
TCTCTCTCTCCTCTCCCCCTCTCTCTCTCTCTCTCTCTCCTCTCTCTCTCTCTCTCTCTCTCTCTCTCTCTCTTTTGCAGCGACATGGCCTCGAAACTCTTGTCTAAAGTTTTAATTGGTCGACAGCCATTGGTACTGAAGAGGCCGCTGGTATTGTCATTGGCCCATAAGTTTAGACAATGATCCTCTGGTGAAACGGGGAGAATTACGCCAACCTTCTTAGTTTGCCCAGACATGTTGCATACCTCTTTCGCTGTCTTGAAACTGGCAGAATTATACCCAAAGTATAAACTAAGTTAGATAAGCTATATTTCTATGTTGTTAGGACACATTGATGATAGTTCTGCAGTATCATATCCCTAAAACCAAGCAGATACCAATGGTCATTGTAGCTTGAATAGGTTTCATCCCTGGAATTCACCTTTAAAGGTTTCGTTTTCCGTAGAAAATGGCTGGTGGTCAATCGATGCAATAGGCATGTTCTCATGTGGCCGACGATTTTGTCCGATGGACCGATTCGTTTGGTTGATGGCTAGATGTGGGCCATAGTGACCATCCAAAATCTTGCTTGGGCCCATCATTGCAATATAAGATATGAATTGTTACTGGTATGGCTATTTTTCCAGGAATGCTAGACTACTCGGCCCACGGGACAGCTCGGCCAGGACAGCTCGGCCCACGGCGAGACAGCTCGGCCCAGTAAAAACGAGACAGCTCGGCCCCGTGCTAATTACGAGACAACTCGTAATTAACCTAACCTAACCTAACCTACACATTATGAATCGAGAGAAGTAGCCTATGACATAATTACACAATAAACGAACATTTCGCCCACATTACACACACGCCATAAACCCTCCACTCAGCTCTCCCATCCTATATCCTGACTGGTCTCGTCAAATTGCCCCATAGCAAAACATGGGGCCGAGCTGTCTCAAATAATGGATCGAGTTGTCTCGCCGTCGTGGCCGAGTTGTCCAAAAGTGGGCCGAGCTGTCCGAGCCGAGTTGTCCCATGGGCCGAGTCGTCCAGTCACCTTTTTCCAGTAGTCCTTCAGTATCAAACTGAATCAAACTGAATCAAACTTACCTAGTTTAATCCAAAACTTATATCACACGTTTTGCTTTTATGCTTTAGGCTATTTTAAGCAATTTCATAACATGTAGTTTTAGATAGCCATGTTATTTCATATTATATTAAATAGTATCGTAAGAGAAGCGCTTCCTTTCTTTCGATATTATGACAGGGTTTATTGGGGCGTGAGGGGCCCAGCCGCAGGGGAAAAAAAAGTTCGTCCCCCCCACTCGTTTTCGCTTCCTAAACGAAGAGGTAAATATAAACGATAATAGTACAACTAAAACGCACCTACTGCCGTAGAAAACTACACATTAATCAAAGTGACTTGATTAAAATGTTCGATTCTGTGTGACTGCCAATCTTGGGGTGATTTTTTTTTTTTTTTTTTTTTCTCCCTGGTAACCTAGGCCTACTGTAGTTTTTTTTCTTTTCTAGGCCTATACAATCCTCCAGAAAATTATAACTTAAGGGGAGATTTCCACTTGAGGGATTTTTTTCTGGACTCCTTTCTCGCTCATGTTTAACCCCATTGCTTTTCTAATTTTAAGATGTTCGCCCCATTATTTTGACAATTTTAAGAACGTTCGACCCATTTCTGTCAATTTTAAGACCTTTCGTGCCATTTAGGTGTCGATTTTATCCTGGCGAGCGATAGCGAGCCTGTTATTTAAGAGGAACCGGCTTTCAGCCGGGACATTTTTCTACCGAAAAATTTACAAATTTATCTTGAAAGGGGCTCAAGGGGGTGTAATCTTAAGCTTGGTGGATATCTAGAGACCAAACTAAAAACCTCCCCTTAACCTAACTTACGTGGCGGAGTGGTCTTACCACTGGACTGGTAATCCAATGGACCCGGGTTCGAATCCCAATATGTCAATGGGAAGATATTATTGGGATGGAATTTGTGTTGTACCTAGTATCAGTGCATTACCACAGCACACCGAAATGCCAAAAAAATATCCTCATTGTTCCCTGATTAATATAGCATTGTTGAATATTCCCATATTAAAAAATATGCTAGGCAATGCCTAGTGAGTTAATTGCTCAATAGGTGGCATTCTGAGAGAGGGTCCGAGTGTGGGGGATGAGACTGTGAAGCGCAGAGGCGAGGCGGCTTCAGAGATGGGATTCCTTCGAGCCGGGGTGCTTCGCATGTCTCACTCCCTAGACTGGAACAAGGCCTCACGGGCCTCACTGTGTTCAGCGGTAGAGTGTAAAGGCTATCAGCCTATGCTCGAGAGGGAGTAGTTGGAATATAGGAAAATATACAATATATATATACTGGTATATATATATACAGTATAAATATATATATATATATATATTTATATATAGGCTATATCAATATCTATTGCCTGACACCGTGATCCCCGAAGGGGTGGCCACGAACAAACTGCCCCCATGCACCTCTGTCCCCAGTCCGTCGACACCCCTCCTCCCAACCAGCACCGCCTTCACCCATAGCATATACTTCCTCACTCCATCCTTCCACCTCTCTTTTGGTTTACCTCTTCCTCTCTGTCCTTCCACGGCACTCTTGTACACCCTCTTAGTCATTCTCTTGCTTCCCATATTTATATACTGTAGGCCTCTGTATACTATTTATATATATATATATATATATATATATACCTGTATATATTTGCTTAATTTGCTCTCATTATAAATGTTATACAACTAACTTAAACTTTGCACAATTCTAATGCACCTAACTCCCTCAGATTGTTACACTGGATCCAGACCAAGTTACCAGACCTACCCATTGCAAACTTCACCAACGACTGGAACGATGGTCGTGCTGTGGGAGCTCTGGTGGAGTCTGTGGCACCTGGTCTGTGTCCTGACTGGCCAGACTGGGTACCAGCCGACTCGCTCACCAATGCCACAGATGCCATGAACCTCGCTGACGACTGGCTCGGGGTTCCTCAGGTGAGTTTGGTGTTTGGAAGGAGTTGTATATTTGGGAGGCGGCACAAGCACTTTCTTTGACAGCTTTTGATGGACAACATTCAGAGAATTTTTTTATTGATAACATTTAGGGAATTGTGTGTTGGTATTGTTAACTACTTTAGATGACTAAATTCTGTATATACAGTAGTGTACTGTATATACAGTACACTACAGTAATATTATCGTAGACATTGCTATATCAATTTGCTGGCAAAATGTTTACGAGCTTCTGCCTTGAACAATATGATACAGTTATGGTGATTGAGTGTAAGAAATATACTTATGACAACATACTTGAAACATCTTATGTTATATTTATAGTTAGAACATTAAGCAATAATGATTTTAGAAGTAAGATTAATTAGGTTCCTTGTATATAAAGAAAAGGTTGTAGTACTGTCTCCTGAATCCTATGCCAGTACCCTAATTACTTGGTGCACATACAATAGCCTTTAGTGTTTTTACTGCCACTAATTACTGTACCTAATTCATAATAGATGCCATATGTATACTGTATCATTAGCACTGAATATGATCATGTGAACAGCAGCTTGACAATGCAGGAAGTATAATATACCCAAATCTACCTTTCAGCTGATCACTCCCGATGAGATGGTGAACCCGAACTGTGATGAGCAGTCCATGATGACGTACCTATCCCAGTACCCCAACTGTAAGATCAAGCCCGGGGCACCACTCAGACCGCGCACAAACTCCGCAAAGTGAGTCACCAGTTATAGAGGGATGAAGGCTTATATGTAGTACCGGTAATGGTTAAAAAGATATGAGTTAGACAAGGGAGGGGTTTCATCTATCTAACAAAGAAAAATGGAAGGCAGCTATCTTATACTGTATTGAAAATGGGAAGGCTGATGTCTGAAAAAGAAAATGGTAAAGTAGTGTCTGAATAAAGAAAATGGGAAGGTAATATAAACTATGATATAGGGAATCAGTCAAGATATTTACTGGATCATAGCATTTTTAGATTTTAGAAGGATTTGGTATAAAGTATATCAGTGAGGTGATGCGTGCTAGCAGACGGTGATGGTTTGGCCATGTGGAGAGAATGAATGAAGATGATTGGGTGAAGCTTGGTAGTGGAGGGAAGACTATAGTCCGTTTCTTTTTTCCAGCTGATGGTAAATTGATATTTCACCGTCTTGATTACTCGGATATTACTTAAATTTTGTAGTGAAATATGATCTTAATTATGAAAACATAGCATTAACCCTTTCACGCCTTTATGACGCAGAGGTTGCCAGATTAGCAATAAGAAATAGAGTTCTCTCACTCTTATAATTACCTCTCCAAAATTAGTTTTATGCCCATAGGTAACTCAAAGACAACTGCAGAGGTTGAAGTAACTAAACTAAAGATTTATAAATACCCCTGATGGTAACAAAGGCTTTAAAGTATCCCCAATAGGCTCAAAATTGCGTCATAAGCGTGGAAGGGTTAATATGATGCAGAGACAGCAGTTTCATATTTGTTTATTAAGTATCAATATATCGGCTACTAAGAGATTCAATTTACCATCAGCTGAATGAAAACCGACTACTGTATAGACAGGGATGCTGCAGGGGACTTTGTAGCATGAAGAGTCGTTATCATGTGATGAAGGCATCCTTGTGTATTACAGGTACTGTACATGGAATAATTGCCTTCCAACGGTATCGACATGGATACCAAAACTCTTATGTTGACTTCATGACACTGGTTTAAAGTTATTAGGAACATGATGGAAGAATTATTCATGAAGGGGAAAGACTGAGACAAATACAGATACATTTGTTTTATATTAGGAAGCCATACCTATATTTTCAAAGGGAAATAATTGTCACTGATTTAGCTGAAGAGAAACTTAAATTAAGTATAAACCAGAAAAGGTGGAAGAAAAGTAGTAAAGTAGTTTGTAAAGAAAAAAAGGCATAGATAATCAGTTATGTAGATAATGAAAAATATAATATGCTTTAATAGTCTAGCAGATTTAAAATGCAGTTGTAATTTACAGTAGGCTTATGCATTTATTAGTAATTTCATCATTTTCAGTTAGTTACATTATTTCACATTGTAAAATAATTTAATGTGCTGAAATATCAACACAAATATCCAAGACAAATTCTTCTGCCAGTACTTCAGTGTGTTTTCAAATAGAATATGATTTTATGTTCTTACTGAACCAGCCAAATTTAAACTTTCAGGCGGTCAGGCAACCCAATGTAAGTAATGTGATATAATAGCCTTATTAACACCGCAGGACTGCACTAGTGGTCAAATAATCTAGTTAAGGCCAACATAACAGCAGCTCAGCTTCACACCTAGTCATAGTGTCTTCCATAGACTAGATGCTATTGTCCACTTCAAGAAACTTCACTAAACTCTACTTCATACTTCTGTTCATTCCCAATTTTTTCTAAACTATTCATTGGGGAGAAATGGTCCAATGGATAGTCCTGTTTCTGAAGTGGCCAATTAGCTTAGAAGTTAGTATGTTGTAACCATTAATGTCAGCAAGGACATAATGATAATATAATATGGTATCACTACTACCTATGGAATAGGATAGGAAGAGAGTACACTAGTCATAAATCTAAAACAAAATTGGGACTTGGGTATTTATAATAATTTTCACATGCTAACACATGTAGTGTAGTTGAAATTTTATTTTATTTCTTTTATATAGAAGGTGTATATTATCAGGTTAAAGAGAGTTCAAACTTGTTTTAGCTTTTTGGATGCAGCTTTTGACAAAATATATTTAAATACAGCCTATGGAATGGTTTCTTATCGAGGTAAATTAGTTTTATGTGATAGTTTCATGTCTGTACCGGACAACCTAATATGTCCTGGTCTACGAAGAGTCAGGTTAGTGGGTTGCTGTTGTCATGATGAAGGGCTGACCATATTACTTGTCTATGGAAGTGTTGTAAAGGATTTACTCCTAACAACAATGTTCCACCTTAGGCACTCTACCTCAGATTCCACCTTTTTGGAAACTGTGAGAAGGGCAGGGTTTATTTAGGGGATAGTTGTTGTTGTTCCTCCCTAGGCTGCCTGGCCAAACAGCCCAGAGTTTCTAAGTACGGCCATGGCCGAGGGGATAGTTTAATTTATATCTATCGTTATATATTGCCAAATAGGTGATTGTCTAATGTAAAACATTCCCTGGCTGTACCTTCTCTTTTATGTTAAAAGATGCCTACAATTAAAAGTTTAGTATATTTAAGTATAAGCCATGGGGTCAGAATTGTATTGAAATTTGCTCACTGAAAATGTACTTGGCAATGTCTGTGCATTACTACATTATATTGTTGCATCAGCCATAATGCTGACTGTTCTTTACATCTTGAAACTTGAACTAGGGACTTGTCTCTTGCTTACTGAATGACATTTACCACTGACCCGTCATGGTATCAATAGTTGTTGTTGTTGTTGTTGTTGTTGTTCCTGTTCCCCAGGCTGTCTGGCCGAACAGCCCCAAGGTCTCGGCCAAGGCCATAAACGAGCACCCCCACAAAATCCTCCCTGCTTACCACTAACAAAGCCCGGGTGACCGAAGCCACTCCAAGGCAGGGAGCTGAGGAGAGTGCAGAAACGCTCGGGAAACCAAAGCCCCACCCAAGGCCCTGTGCCCCTCAGCAATTATGAAGGGAAAGTTGAGGGGTAAGGGAAAAATGTGACGCTTTGGCTCCCAATCTGCTAACTTCTAGGTTGGCAGTAGGGAGGTCAATCCACGGAAAAGACGCCACCACTTGAGATCTAGAAGATATATAAGTAAAAGGAACAGTCAGAGTAAGCTATGGGTATGGCAGAGATCGCTCGGTTCTCACTCGGATAGACCAGCCCATCACCACATGACTAGAACCCAATCCTCTCAGCATCAGCTAGGAAAGGCCCTAGAAAGCCGCCTTTGGCGGGGGGATAGCTCCCCTATTTCAACTCCTTTCGGGGTTGGGCACCCGCCCTGGTATCAATAGTTATGAGTTACAGTACCATATTAATTACGGAAGTACAGTCAAAAGCCTAAGTTACCGGTACTGTCCTCTTTGGTTCTGAGTGAAGTGATAGCCAAGACTTGAAAGATTGAATACTTGAACACCTGGAACTATCTTCCTGTCCACAATAATTTTATATATTTTTTTGGGGTAATTCAAGCTCTCAATACCCTTTTTTACTTCACTCAGGGCAAAGGTCGGAATGTACTTCGGATTTTGATTGTATCTAAATACTGTACCTGTAATTGTTTTACCAGACTTGGTTTCGTTCAACTTCATATGCTTATTTTTATCCACTTTCGTTCGTAGATTAGTGGGTTTGAGACTGTGATAATAGTTATTCCTAATTTCTTATAGTATTTGGTCATTCTTAATCCTCTTTTAGTTATCTTACTAGCATTAATGACTGTTTGAATAGGTTTGTTTACAATTTCAAATATTTTAGCTTAACCATTTAATAAACTATAATAATTAATATTATACTTTAATTAACTATCTTTTTTCTTAATATCGCCCCATCGACAATATTTTTAAATAACTAAAGATTTTTATGTTAATATGTCTAATAAAATGCAATATAGCTACAGTAACTAATAAAGATATTTTATAGACCTAGATGATTGATTGGTGAAATTGTACGATATTTTGTATGTATGTATATACTCAGGCACATACCCCAGTGCTGGGGGTGGCCGACACGAGACAGAACCCGAACATAAACTACATTTAAAGTTCCTATTCTCAGGGTCCGGGACCACTTTCGCGTTCCCTCATCCTTTTCTCTGTCTCGTCGAGCAGGAGAATTATTATACAAGGGGAAGAGGATTCCTAGCCTCCTGCCCCCAGAAGGAAAAGTAGGCCAGTAAAAGAGACAGACAGAAACAGCTAAGGTTGGGTAGAGGATTTTGTGTGTACTGTACTGATAAGTGCTTGCATGTGGGGCTACTGCCTGAGAGTAGATCCTCTGATGAAAATTCCAAAAAAGGAGAGCTTCATGTCAATACTCTACATTATTCCCTACTCTTTGTATGGGCGTCAGTAATGCATAACAACCCTGTATATGGGAGCAGTTGCTGCTTCCAGCTACCACATGGATCCTTTAGATGACAAGGTGGTGGAGCCGAGACCTTCCACATAACTGCTGTGTTGCAGTTGGGAATCCCCCTCTCTGTTTCCACTACCAAGAGTGCCACCTCCGGGTGAACAAGGCTCACTTGTGCATGCACTTATCTAAGCCGTTTAAGATGAATCATTTATAATTTCCTTGTGGATCATCTTGTGGGTACTCTGCTAACATGTGTCCCTCACCTGGTTAAAATTGCAGACAGATTCTTGCTTTGGAAAATGACCAAGCAAGGATTACATTTCTGGCTGGAATTATGTTGAAATTGATAAGTAGTTCATAATTTGATTCAATAAACCATGTGTACAGTACTGTACAGTGTATTCAGTATAGGTAATATGTGCAACCTAAATGCTGACACCTGTTCCATGGATCTGGCCTGGTGGATAACTCAATCTCACCTTCAGGAAGTGGGTACCGAGATCCTTCTGGATTTGGTCGTTTGCCATAACTATGTCATTTAGTTGTCACAGTTCCCATATGTGGTTTCTTAGGGCTGCAAACTAAAATAATTACCGGTATGTGTTCTAGTTTAGTAGGTAATCTTTCATGTTCTTTAGGTAATATGTAATATTTATTCAGTAATCCATTTACTGTACAGTATTTAGTTAATCAAGAAATCAGTGTTTATTAAATCACTCCTGTGAAGTTCACTATCTAACCTTTGTGAGTGTGTGTGTGTGACTCAGGGTGCGTTGCTATGGTCCTGGTGTTGAGCCGACAGGACCAGTGGTGGGCGCCCCGACAAATTTCACCATAGAGACCTTCAGTGCCGGCAAGGGCAAGGTTGAGGCTTTCCTACGCACCCCGGACGGACAATCAGAGACGGTTCGTGACACAAGATTTTACTAGTTTTATTTTTCTCCATATTGATGCTCTTGTTACTATCACATGTTCTTTGTTTATAATTTTAATGTTGGTTAACTTACTATATATTTATTGTGTCTGTCTACTCTTCTTTTACTCTTTCTTTTTACCATATATTTTGATATTACAAGTCTCAGTATGTAGTAAGAATAATAATAATAATAATAATATTTATTCAGTTAGCAATTTACAGAGTTGGTACCACATAGTTTGTTACAAATATGACATGTACCAGCCTTGCATAATTCCAACTAAGGATAGCCCAATAAGGCCGTTAGGCGTATTTCCATATTGGTTGGTTATTCTTTGCCAGGTTTAATGGTATCCTGTAAAGAGAGTGGCATGTGTCCTTGTGTAATATTTATAAATAATATTAAAGTATATAAGTAGATGGCCCTGCATGTTATTTTGTTTATGGTATATTGTATTTTTCATATTACAGTATGTATTGTAGGCAGTAGGCTGTTCAATAGATTTTGTTTTATTTAATTTTCATAATGTCTTTATTTTCCTAATGTTTGTTATTCTGTACTACAGCTGGAGTGTAAGTTCAACAACGACCGCAACCTAACGTACACCTGCAAGTACACCCCGCAGTGTGAGGGAGACTTTGTGGTCACGGTCAAGTGAGTCCAAACGCTGCTCTGTTCTTCAAGTGTTCAGTCATAAGCTCTTGTACAAACTTAACCTTTCACCTAAATGTCCAATCATAAGCTTTATTCCAGTTTTCAATTGTAAGCTTTTAGCGAAACTCAACTTAGTATCTTTCAGAATATTTCATCCAAATTCATCCTATAACCAGTTATTCAATCATGCTCTCTTATCTATTGTTGAGTCATAAACTTTCATAAGCCTTCATAAATACTCAACAATAACCAAATGTCCAGTCGTAAATTTTCATCCAAACATAATCATTCATCAAATACTGATTCATAATCTCTATCAATTGTAAATTTGTAATCTTTCATCAAATGTTGAATATTGCTACCATTAAAACCCCCCACCAATCCTCCTACACCAGGTTCAGCGGTCGAGAGATCCCCAAGTCTCCGTTCCGTGTGAATGTGTCAGGGTTCGCGGGAGACCCCACCAAGGTCACCGCCTCGGGACCTGGGCTGGAGGCTGAGGGAGTCATGATCAACAGGCCAACATACTTCGACATCTTCACAAAGGGTACACACCATTGGTATTTGGGGTCATAGATATATACCGGTATATATATATATATATAATGGAATCTGGATTAAGCTTAGTTTATTTATTAGTTTATATTTTACTTTTGAAATGTTGAGAGATTAGTGGTTATTGCGGAATGGGTAAACCTCCAATAGCAAGTGAATGAAGGGTAGATGAGTTTGTTGCTGAAGCTGAAAGGAAGAAGTGGTATTGCAATAGGAGGAGGATCACATTAAGTGCGTTGTGAGTAGGGAGGTTCTTTGACTTTAAGTCACTAACTGATAAGCCAGAAGGCACATATTTACTCGCCTACATATGTGGTACTACTGTAAAGTCTGTATGTGTTTGTCGACACACTGATGAAAGTCTTATGTGTTTGGGAAGGGTATACTGTACTGTTTAAGAGCCTCTGTTTTTCCATGGACATAATTAATATATAGGAACATTAGTGTAGTTTACCCATTGTAAATTTTCAAGGCTATTGTTTTCAGTAAGATTAAGATTCCATACCAGCCTGCATGACCTTTTTACGAAAGTAGAATACTACTCGACTAGAAATCTTTTGGATAAAGGACAACCCCTTGGTAAAGCAGCATAAACATATACTAATATTTTGTTAATTAGAATAATAGAATTGTCCAGTATTGTATCATTGTGGAGTAATCTAGAGGTTCTATAGCTTAGATACTAGTCTTGTGAGAATGTAGAGTGCGTGTTTACCCCTTTCAGTGTGATGACGCCTCTATCCTCTTTGTTCTGGCTATCATTAGATAATTTTATTTAGTTTGGAAAGAATCCGTGGGAGTCAATGGGTTGATAGCGGTAGTTTGAACCCCTTCGATTCCTAGAGGTCCTTCCTAACTTTAATAAATTTGTCTAGTGTCAACCAGAGTATAAAATAGACACCATCACAGTGAAAGGCTTGACCCATTCAGTCAGATGGCAATATCTGCTTAATTCTAGCTACCTATAGGTGATTTTATTCAACGACCTGTCAGAGTTAGAGGGTGATAGAGATAGTCTGTAACCTTTTGATTCTGAGAGGGCCTTCCTATGCTGATAAAATCATCTGGTAGTAGCATTAATACAGTATAGAGTCATCTGAGTGACAGGGTTAAATAGAGTCTAGGAATAATAAGCTAGAGCAGCCTTGTGACGTGTATTCCACTGACTCGACTTTTCTCTCTCTCTTTCCTCTCGTCACTAACTTCCCTCTCTCCTCCAACCTTATATTTTGTTTTATTTTTTGTATTATTGTTATGTCTTGTGTTTGCCTTTGTCTGCATGTTTGGTTTTGCTCGACAATGACACTGTATTTTTTTTTTTAACCGATGTTGATGTTTCTTTATTGCTCTTAATTTTGTCATGACATTTACTTTTCAAATTGGAAATTGATTACCTATATTCTGATTTTCATTTGTTCAACCAATACCTACTATATTTAATATCGTGTTTAACTTTGTTAATATTTTGTTTTTCATTGTTCTTTTTACACATTTCGTTGATCTTTTAATTAATACTGTTTGCATCAAACTTAATCACTGAATACAAATTTAACTTTTATCTATTATGGTACTGTATATGAATGTGTTAATGTTTTTTACTGATGATATTTTGCCTGTATTATTCATTTTTGCATTGTTGTGTTTTAACTCTCACACATTTTTGCCTCAATATATGCCTTGTGGAATAACCCAAACACACACTGACTAAATTCACTTTGCCTGGCCATTATCAAACTTTTTAATTAATAAATGTTAGATGCATACAACTCCCACGGCTTTGTGAGATTTCCACCTTTCCCTTATGGCACTAACCCCGGGCGACGGCGAGGGTCCCCAGCCAACTATATCCGCCCCCGCCCTCTCCACGGTCCCCTCCCACCCTCACCCACACTCCCACATCCTTCCTTCCCCCATAGCCCCCTCCCCTCCTCGTTTGGCTCCCTCCCACACTCCTTCGCACACGGACCCTCCAATGCACACCCCTTCACTCACGGGCCCTCAAACCCTCTCCCGCCCTCTCCCCTGTTGGCCCATCCAGACGCTGGGCGTGGTACCCCTGAGGTGATCATCCTGGATCCAGCGGGCCACAAGAACACAGTGCCGATCAAGATACGGACAGTGAGTGAGGAAGTGTACCGTGTTGAGTATGTGGCGTCAGGGCTCGGACTACACTCCATCAACATCTTCTTCGCCGGACAGTCTATCCCTGGCAGCCCCTATGGTGTCAAGGTCTCACCAGGTTAGTTACCAAACTCGGCTTTTGCTTGGATTTGCTTGGATTTTATAGCGAAATTTGTTGTTAATCATGAAAACATGGTATTTTATTATGCAGAGTTTCATGTTACAGTAGTTTTATATTTTTATAAGTGTCGAGAAATCACCTGCTAGGGGACTAAACTTTCCGCCAAGTGAAAAAAATCAAATGTTGTCATATTAGCTTTCTATTTGTCCTCTCTTGAAATACTTAAGTATAAGACACTCCGCAATTATTCGCTCTATCTGTATCAGTGAATGATGCCCGTAAAGTTCGAGCATCAGGTCGCGGTCTACAGCCCAACGGTGTGAGGGTGCGTGATGCTGCTGACTTCAAAGTGTACACAGAGGGTGCCGGTGAGGGCAACATCGAGGTCAAGGTTATTGGACCAGGTGGGTTGGATTGACATCATATTTAGTTGTGTGGATTTGTGGAAATAGTCTTGTTTTTGTGTATGTGTTCTTTGTTATTCTAAATTATAATGTAAAACTTGCAAAATAAACAAACCAAAACGTATACAAACACAGTAAAAAGACAAAATAACTAATCAAAATCGCTATGTGGTAACAACGCTTAAGTAAAATAATAATTTTTATAATTCATAACTATTAACACCGATTGTGAAAAATGATTTCAAATAACTTGTCTCGGGGAAACAGTTTTACTTTCTAATTATGTATTGTATATGTGATATGTTTACTTTACATTTTGTCATGTTATCAGGTGACCAAGGCAAACCCGTGCACAACAGGGTAATGCCTTCTCAATCTATAGTTCTATACCAATGCATGTCTAAAGGAATGGCTTTTTTAAATGAGCAAATCATCAGTGACAGTAATATGCAGTTTTTACAATGATATATATATTTTTACAGAAATCTATACTGTATTTCAAATATGTATCAACTTCAACAGGAGGATCACACGAGACCGTCAAGATGAAACAGATCGATTCTTATACGTTCGAGTACGTTTACCAGCCCAAGAAGGAAGGCCGATACATTGTTATGGTGTCTTATGGTGGGCAGGAGATAAACAAAAGTCCCTTCGAGGTGAGATATTTTATTGATTATTATGATTGATTGAACTATAAGTGATTTGATTTATTTTCATAATTAAGGGATTTTTTTTTTTTTTTTAACAAAGACCTCTGATCCATAAGATACAATAGAGTGCAAGAGAAAGCTTTTACTGTGTGTGTGTGTGTGTGTGTGTGTACTGTATATTACGGTGTATGAGTGTATTGTGCTTGCTTAAATTTTTATTCTGTGGCTAATACAGTACTTCTCTTCCCACCAGGTGAACATCGGACCGTACAAGGAGACAAAGATCCGAGCGTATGGTCCTGGCCTGAAGGGTGGTGTGGTGGACTACCCGGCACTCTTCACGGTAGAGACAAATGGAGAGGCTGGTGGTCTTGGTGAGTCGAGCGTACCGTACTTACAGTTCTACCTTTATTATTAGTTATTAAGTATGTATTACAGAAACTATTCATATCCCAATATCTTTTGTGTATACTGTACTGTATACTAAAAATCCTATCTCTAGGATTTGTTGCGGTGAAAGAACAAAATATCTAAAAAAAATAATCTCGTATTAACCCTTTAACGCATTTATGACGCAGAGGTTGCCAGATTTGCAATAAGAAATAGAGTTCTCTCACTCTTATAATTACCTCTCCAAAATTAGTTTTCTGCCCACAACTTATTGTATAATATTAGTTTAACCAGACCACTGAGCTCCATAAAAGAACTTTCATAGGGCTGGCCCGAAGGATTCGATCAAGATATATAACTTAACGAGTCAAGATAGAGAGGGAAGGGCAGTAGGGGAACAAATCGAGGAAGGTGAAGACACGCAGACATTTCTCGCCATTTCACCAGTTCAGCCGGACCACATGAGCTCCACATCAGAGCTCTTATAGGGCAGGGCCGAAGGATGAGGCAAGAACTGTTACACCGCAACACCAACCAAGAAGTGATCAGGGCGAAGAATGAGAGATCAGGTCGAAGGTAGAAAAAATCACATCGAGAAGCAAAAAATGCATTACCGAAGGGAATCAAGCCAGTCCGGCCACATCAGCAACCGAAGAGACAAATCAGGTCAGGAGTCTGCTACCTAGCCAGGCCAGGGAGACATGAGATATAGGCTGCCCGAGGACAGCCGAATAGGACAGAATAAGAATAGAAGGGGAAAAACATAGAATGAGGAAAGAAAAACTACTCAAAATTAGTCAAGCTGAGGACGAATGCTCGAGGGTAGAGGGAGGGAAACAACCACATCCCTCCCCCATCAAGCCCCAGTCGCCAGCCCCGAAGCCCCCCAACCGCGACAAGGAGAGTAGCATCAGCTAACTCAAAGACAACTGCAGAGGTTGAATAACTAAACTAAAGGTTTCTAAATACCCCTGATGGTAACAAAGGCTTTAAAGTATCCCCAATAGGCTCAAAATCGTGTCATATGCGTGAAAGGGTTAAATTTCCCCTCTTTCAGACTTTATCCAAGCCATGTACCTACTGTGTGTCCAGATAGTTACCTAATTCATTTGGAATTTGTCGGAAAGACTCGGGGTACTGGTACTAAGTTCAGATTGGATATGTTGAATTCTAAAGAGAGGTTTTACTATAAAAACTTTAAAGTTGGTTCATGAATATTGGTAGCGTATTTTCTGTAACATTCACTCGTAAATTAATTTTCTCTATGATTTACTTTCTCATAATTTTCTCTTTGAATCATCCTCTCATTTTCTTAGATTCATTCGTTCCCATTTTCTGTAGAATTAATTCTTTCATTTTCTCCAGGGTTCAGTATCGAGGGCCCATCCCAGGCAAAGATTGACTGTAACGATAACGGCGACGGTTCTGCCGATGTGCGTTACTTCCCCACGGTGATAGGGGAATACGCTCTACACATACTTTGTAATAATGAGGACATCCCCGGCTCACCCTACATTGCTCAGATCCTCCCCAACACAGACTACTATCCTGAACGGGTGAGAATGAATTCCCTTTCTGTCACTTTGGACTGTATTTAAAATCTTGATTACATTTCTTGTTCTGCCTTGTTGAATTTTCATCATAATTTTATATTATCTAAGCACAGCCTCATTTTGTTAATATTTTCTTGGATTCCTCAACTTCTTAATTATTGGTATGTAGAAATGATATTCTACTAATCTACTTTCTTCTTACACAATTTTCATGATTTTTCTCTCAGGTCAAATGCCGAGGTCCCGGACTGGAGAAGAACGGCATAGTGTCCGGTCGTCCAGTAGACTTCCACGTTGACACCAAGCAGGCGGGTGATGCTCCGCTGGATGTGACGGTTATGGACGCCAACTACCAACCCATCAAACTGGAGGCCAAGGACAACAAGAACGGCACCTATGACTTCTCCTACCGACCCACACGAGGCAACAAACATACTGTGCAGGTTTGTCAAGCTTAAAGTTTACTTTACTTTCTTCAGTCTACAGTAACCTCTCTGTTAACATATGCTATGTTTGGCAAAATCTTTAAATTGAGGACGTAACTCCACATTCTTGTACAATAATGTAAATATATTTTTTCACTCAACAGAGTATAGGTCTTCCTCTTTCCACATTAATATACATTAATTTATTCTCCCAATTCTTCCCAGGTGAACTACGGAGGTGTTTCAACAGAGAACTCCCCGTACCGAGTATTTGTGTCGGAACCGTCAGACCCTGGGGCCGTCAAGGTGTTCGGACCGGGAGTGGAGCAAGGGGTTAAGTCCAACTCTCCCACACACTTCAACATCGACTGTCGTGAGGCTGGACCAGGTAATGTGTAGTCAGATAGCAAACAGTAACAATAACATAACTGACCAGATCATTAGCAGATGACATAGCAATTACAGATAACATAATAATTACAGATGACACAAAGCCATTCTGGTGTATCTTAACGTGATCTTATAGCTAACCTAGAACAATAGAATTTCAATCTAGAATATTCATAACTGCTTCCCAAGTAAGGTGAAAAATAGGCCCTTCTGTGCCTGACCTGCAATATAGTTAACTTAAATTTTGTAACTGTTTTTCAGGTGAGGTCCAGATTGCCCTGACCAACGCCCAGGGCCAAGACATCCCCATCGACATCCAGGACAACGGCGACGGAACCTTCACTGTAGAGTACCAGACCGCCTCGCCCGGGGACCACCGCGTCACCGTGTTGTACGCTGGGGCCGAGATACCACAGTCACCCATCGTCGTCTCTGTACAATCCCACGTTGACGTCACCAAGGTTAAGGTCGACGGATTGGAGCCCAGTGAGTATATGGTTTTGTTTTGTTTCTCTGGATTATGTGGGTTGACCGGGTATAGGGTTATGTTATGTAGCTCAACAGATAGGAGGTTTAGGTTCAAGGGTTCGAGCCCAGTGAGTATACAGACTTTTTTTTTTTTTTTTGTCGACTGGATAGCCTATAGGAATATCTTTCCTTTATGTTACATAGCTTGGCAGATTTGAGGTTCAAGTCGAAGGATTGGAGCTCATTTAGTATAGAATTGTTTATGGTTGTTTTATTTTATGTGGATTGACAGAGTTTATTGTAGATTTGAGCATAATTATAGAGTGGACAGATTTAGAGCCCAATCATTGTATACATTACATATATAGATAAGATATAATTTTGATTGATTAAGGCTGATTCACACAAGCGCTTTTTTCTTTTAAATTTATTCCGGTGACATTTTGGAGGCCCTTTTTCAAATATATCGGCAACTAGACCCGTTGGTGGGCACAAAACTCATACTTGGCCGAATTCTCATAAAAGTCTGACTCAGAAGCTGCCAGCCTGCCAGACCTGCATTACCAAAAAAAGTTGCTGGAAAAAGCACTTAAGTGAATACAGTAAAATATATTCTTGGTGTATATTGAATTTTTAAAGCAGTACTTCTGCAATAGTGCTGACTTAATGTCGTGTTTCACGAATGTATTTAAGTACATCTGTGTGTTGCCTTGCTATTTTTCAATGCTTCTCTATGATTTATATTATATTTTCATATCTACCATTTATGTGCAGTCATTGTATATGTGTAGATAGTGAACAAAATTATTTGTCTCTTCTGTTATTATTGAAAAGCATTTGGTGTCTATCACTGCAGTCAAAATATTATTATGGTAATTTATTTTCATAATACTTTGTACTTTGTAAATTTACATTATTAATTCAGGGAACATCAATGTGTGTTTGTGTATGCATGTAGGTGATACTACACACATACAAGTTTGTATGCAAATAAGGAAATGTTTGAAACCTAGAACACTATTATTTTTGTTAAATTTACTTACTCGGTTATGAATTTTATTTATCGAATATTTTTAATTGTCACCATCTTCGTGATTTTTTTTGCAATCGTTATTTTTGTAGTGAATGACCAGCTTACAAGGATTGATGTGTAATCATAAATAAGATGTAAAATAATATAATATACACCTGTATTTTTTCAGTAGGTAATCTTGAAGAGCAAGAAATTTCAGTATTGTATATATCCAAGGTATTATACACTGATTGTAAGGGATACAGGTACTATACTGTATATGCATTTACTACCCCATTCTAAAGATATTTTGTCCTGACAGAGTATAGTACAGTACAGTATGTACAATATTGTCTATCCATTATAAGTAAGCTAAAAACTCTTGACTACTAACCTCTATTACAGTACAGTACTCCGAAACGACTAGAGTAATCAAGCTAATATTTCTACCATTTGGGAAGGGTCTTCCAGGGAATAGCATCGAAATTTACAGTCCATTTACCATTGGCTCCAGCCCTTTTTAAGTTACAGAGGTTAGGGGTTACAAAATCTGGCCTACTTATATTGGATAAAGTATAGTGTACAGTATAGTAGTTTAATGTGGTCTATAATAATAATCCTCGCATGCTCAATCTCTAAGGCAAGAGACTACAGTACCTATAAATGCTGCAGCGAATGGTTGCATTTACAGAGTAAATAGTCTCCATAGAAAACGAAAAAGAAAAGTTGTTATCAACCCGATTGGCAAGCAAAAGTCAACACAATCTGACTGTTAATTTCAGTTGAGAACGCACCTCAGAGCCAGAACATTTGAGGTACAGGTCTCCGTCACTATCCGATGCCCTGATTTACGATATTATAGGTTTTTTGGGGTTTGGGTTTGGGTTTTGGCTGGTCCGAGAACGCATCCCCATTTACCCCACTAATTTTAGGGTTCGCTATACAATTTTTCTATTGAAGATCGGGTTTTCAGGAACGTAACCCAATCGTAAATCGAGGGAGACCTGTACTCCACTGTGCTATCCGAAGCGTAAGCCAGGCTGAAGGTGTTGACTGAGCCAGTTTATTGGTGTTCTTTATTATATTCTAGTTTATTATCATTACTCATGCTGTTTATTGACTGGGCTAGTTTATTGGTGTTCTTTATTATATTCTAGTTTATTATCATTACTCATGCTGTTTATTGACTGGGCTAGTTTATTGGTGTTCTTTATTATATTCTAGTTTATTATCATTACTCATGCTGTTTATTGACTGGGCTAGTTTATTGGTGTTCTTTATTATATTCTAGTTTATTATCATTACTCATGCTGTTTATTGACTGGGCTAGTTTATTGGTGTTCTTTATTATATTCTAGTTTATTATCATTACTCCTTATACTGTTTATTTACTGGGCTAGTTTATTGGTGTTCTTTATTATACCCTGTTTCTTTTCAACTGACGGTAAATTGCAAAGTTCCCCTCAAGATTTCTCCGTTATTTTAAAGATTTTGTTGTTGTTGTTCCCGAAGCTGCCTGGCCGAACAGCCCCAAGGCCCCGAGCAAGGCCAAGGCCATAACCGAGCGCCCCAACAGAACCCTCCCTGCCGACCACAATAAAGCCTGGGTGACCGAAGCTACTCCATGGCGGGGAGCTGAGGAGGGTGCGGAAACGCCCGGGAAACCAAAGACCCACCCAGGGCCCTGTGCCCCTCAGCAATTATGAAGAGAAAGTTGAGGGGCAAAGGAAAAATGTGACGCTTTGGCTTCCAATCTTGGTAGATTGGGAGGTCAATCCACGGAAGAGACGCCGTCACTTGAGATCTAGAAAATATATAAGTAAAAGGAACAGTCCGAGTAAGCTATGGGTATGGCAGAGATCGCTCAGTTCTCACTCTGATAGACCAGCCCATCACCACATGACTTGAACCCAATCCTCTCAGCATCAGTTAGGAAAGGCCCTAGAAAGCCGCCCTTGGCGGGGGGATAGCTCCCCTATTTCAACCCCTTTCGGGGTTGGGCACCCGCCCAAAGATTTTGTAGTAAAATATGGTGCTATTTATATAAGTTCGGTCTTAATATGATACCGAGACATTGTGGTTTCATATATTCCATTAAGCATCTAAAAATTAGCTGCTAAAGGATTCAGTTTGCCGTCAGATGAAATGAAACAAGAGTATAGTTTATTATCATAATTCATTACCCTGTTTATTCATCTTCATTCAATAAACCCAAGTATAGTTTATTATCATTATTCATTACCCTGTTTATTCACCTTCACCCAATAAACTCATCAGCGTACTCACCACTATTATTTTGGTAACCCTCACGTCTTTGTTTTTGCTTTCCAGTGTCATGTAAGTAAGTGTGTTTTCATCATATATTTCCAGTATTTCCTGTGGTCCACCCTCTCGTTAGCGGCTTCTGTACTTACTTGCATCCCTAGCTCTTTCTAGTTTTTTTTTATATTTACCTTGATTTTTCTCTCGTTTTCTCTATTTATTTATTTTTTTTTTTTTTTCTCTATCTAATTTTTTCTCTCTTGTTTTCTCTTTCTAATTTTTCTCTTATTGTTTGTTTTGTCTTCTTTGTCGTTTCTCGCAATTTTTCTTCCTATATTTCTGTTGCCTTGTGTGGGTGGAGGCCAAATACGTCTGGTCACAGTTGCATTTAGGATTATCTTTTTGTTTAATGTTGTCATGTCTTCCGGATGGTAAAATTGTGTAAAAATATAGAAGTACAGTACTGGAGAAAATTCCCTCACACTATCTGATCAAAATTTGGTATATATTTAGTTTCATATTAATATTACAAGTTAATTGGTACTGTGTTGCGACTTATTTGGCTAACCGTTATAAACCAGGGTGTATTTGTGGTAGTTATCCTTTCCTTTTATAGTTCATCTTTTATTTTTCTCATTAAATTTGTTTTTGAGGTTTTATCTGTAGAGTAGACTTATAAGATGTTTACCATGGTAGGCTTGCTCATTAACCCCTTCAGACTCATATGACACACAGGTTGCCAGATTAGCAATAAGAAATAGAGTTCTCTCACTCTTATAATTACCTCTCCAAAATTAGTTTTCTGCCCACAGCTAACTCAAAGACAACTGCAGAGGTTGAAGTAACAAAAACTAAAGGTTTCTAAATACCCCTGATGGTAACAAAGGCTTTAAAGTATCCCTAATAGGCTCAAAATTGCGTCATATGTCGAAGAGGGTTAATGGAATGCATTTTGACCTATGCTTTGGTGTCTGTTTTTGTTGCTACTGTATGTAAGGTAATTCATATTGCATCAGTATTTACTATGGATTTGTATAATTATAGAGAGTGTAAGTTCTATAGGAGATATTCTAGGTTAGAATCCTGGGAGAATCACATGCTTTCATTAATTTAATTTGGGGGTTATTGGTGTTAAGAACGATGTTAAAAATAATATGAAGGGACTAAGAAAATTCCTTGATGCATTCACTTTAGTGGCTTAGTGATATATAAGAAGTATACAGTGTCTGTCTCACATCCTAATGGGAGTACAGTAGCCTACTCCAGGGAGCCATGTTTTGGGCTGTCTCACTTGTCAAGTAAATCAATTTAGTTCAGACAGAAGTTATAATGTAAAACTTGCAAAATAAACAAACCAAAACTTATACGAACACGGTAAAAAGACAAAACAACTAATCAAAATCGCTGATCCCAGTTTTGCTTGGTCTACCCCTTCACACAACTCTCTCCACAATCACAAACTAGAATTTAATGTGAGTGAATTGAATGCTATAGTTATATATATAATGCAACATGACTTTTCCTATTACTGCAACTAAGTTTCTGCTCTTTATAATGTGCTTGTCAAATACTTGTGTACTGTACATTTCAACTAGTAAATTATTTGCATATCTATGTATTCACTATGTTTTGCGGTAGTTTGTGCCAGTTTTGTTTGTTTTCCACATGAACACATCACACTGGACATGCCATTATCATCGGTGTTAGTACATTAGGGGTAAAATGGAAGTCAATCTTGGGACATTGGATTAAAATTAAATAAACTATTGATTCTTCTGGTCGACTGACACAGTATAGTAGCCTACTGTACAGTATTGTTTAATTGGTGGGTTGGTGATGATATGAATTAATGTAGTAGTGAAATACCTTAATCTTCTTCTCATCTATTTGCAGCATACTTTAATTGACATGAACACTAACATACACATTGTTCACCTGTTTAAGCTGTTGTGTATCTAGTTATGTTTTTTTCACAATACAGTATTACCAATACAGAAAATTAAGTAGCAACAATATAATTCAGTACTGTAGGCCTACTGTGTATCCCACAGAACACAGATTTGTATCATTGGATCTATCTTCCCCACTCAATCTTTGAATCTTTATCATCTGTACGCCACCCCCAGCTATGGGGTATGTGCCGGAGTATATACATACGCATGTACAATATTACACAACAGCTTGGACAGTCTCAGTTTGTCAGTGGAAGGATATATGTTACTTTTCTTATATTTTGGGAGTAGCTCAAATATTATCTATGGTGTACAATCGCGCTAATAAGTGATGTCTCGGCACCAAGTATGTTTTGATCAATAATTGGTATCAGCAATATCTAAGCTTCATTTCTTCATATCGAGTGAAATATACAAACATGTTCCTACACTTACCCACCCTATTCAATATCTGACAGACCTTAATAGAGCACAGAGGAAGCCAAACGTAATGACAGCTGGGACATGACTTATTAGCGCGACCGTACTTCTCTAATTTGTAGCTTATTATGGAAGTTCATAGATGTGTTAGAATGAAATGTCCTTGTTATTCTTTTATTATATTACAGCAACAGATAAAGCTGCCCTCTAAATTTAGTACTATTATTGTTTTAATCTAAGAGTACAGTATAAGTATGTTATTTGTACACTACATACCCATATACATTGACACACAACGTTCTATGCGAGTGATATTTTTAGACTATTGACTATGCTGGTTTGAGTTGATGTAGATATTGCTGTGTATTTACTGCCGCTTGCCTAAATGTTTTTCTTTGTTGAAACATGTTGTTTGTCAAGGAAGGAGATGTCACACAATCATGTTTTCTGGCAACTAATGATCAGCAACTCTATTCTGGTACCATTTCACGGCTTTTAACCCCTTCTGTACCGACGACGTCTTGTTTTTTTAAAGCTATACAGTATTTAGACGATTTTGTGGAGTTTTAGAAGGTTCTATGGTAGTAAAAAGGGTTAAGTGAGATAGTTTGAAGCCTGTAATTGCTGGAGGCCCTTCGTAAACTAAATAATATCGTCTAATAGTGGCCAGAATAAAGTTAAAAGGACGGCACCGGTACCGAGCGGGTTAAATATCGGTATCGGTAACTAGAGTAGCCTACAGGTAGTTACTGAATTTATGTATACAGCACAGGGAGTTTACTTCAAAATTTACCAGACCAGAGTTGATGAAAAATGATGGTGTGATATCCTTTTAGTGTGTATGTTGCATGTGTGGCATTCTCTGTGTGTGTGTATCTAGGAAGGTATAAATTCCTGTTTAAATGAATGACAAATTGATCTATGTATAATTGTATATGTGTGAGTGTGTCTATGATCTATGTTGAACTTGTCCTCTATGCCTGCCTGCTTGATATGTACAGTAGTGTGTTTTTACAGTATATTGCATGGTAGAGGTAGGCTGTGCATGGTAGAAGTTATAGTGTTGAATGATATTCTAAAAGTGTTCAGACATTTTGTTGCCTAGTGTGAGATATGATGATTCGAATGTGGAGCTAAATGTTTTCAATTGATGCTGATGCTTGACTATTGAAATATCTGATAAAATATTACTATACTGTAGTTTGAAAAGCACTAGATGTTGCAGCTTTTAACGCTGTGCACTCCCTTGTTACACAGGGACTTAACTGGACTAGGTATGGATTTTCAAAATATTTTGCATTCAAGTTACTTCTATAAATTATCATGTAAGGATATCCTTGTAAATGTAATTTTATATCTGAACAGAGCATATTTGATTCAATTGAGATACTATAAAGTAATGCCAAATTATTTACTATGAATATATTTTCTAAAGTGCAGATAATATGATGAATTAAAATGTAAAACTTGCAAATTAAACAAACCAAAATTGGGACAAGGACAATATAAAGTCAAATTAAATTATCAAAATCGCTATGTGGAAACAATGTGTAAGAAAGAGTATATATGTATAAGATACTTTATATGTAGTGTGAGGAATAAATGGTTTACTGTGGAGTTGAAGTAGAATTCATAAGAATGAGTGTAAGTACATGTAGCATAGTGAAGAATAAGAGTGAATGTGACATGTTGAAATGTTGTTTAAGAGTGAAATTGGTCTAATAGTCTATTTTGTTTAATCACTGTAATGTAGGTTTTCAAAAAGTGGATGTTTGTAGCATATACTGTTATGAGAGCTGTCAGAAGTGTTGAAAGTATGTCAATGATCGAGGATATAGATGGTGCAGCATAATACTGTATAAGAATGTAGCACTGCCTTTACACCAGTGCACCTTTACATAGAGTGACAAGCACAAACTGGACCCTGGTAACTGACAATGCAAGGGTTGTTAACTATATAGCCTGGGTTGGTGGAGTCTGTCAGCCTTGCAGCTCTTGGTGTAAACAACCCAATGGATGTCTTGGGATGTACACAGACCGAGCCATGCTATTATCAATATACTGTAGACCCTCAGCTGACGCAAATGTCACTACCCAGGGGACTACTATAAGCTTTACTGTCTAAATTAGATAAGTGTGTAATGTACAGTATAGTTGGGCAGCATATTGTAGGAATATGTGGTGTATGATGTAAAAGGTATAGTTGGGAAAACAGTGTTTATTGAAAGAGTATGTACTGTGCAGCACATCGTAAGAGCACGCTTGAGTGTTGTAGCGTAAGAGTGAGATTGAGTGGTGTGAGTCTGCTGCTGACCAGTAACCACCACAACAGCGGCGCCCATCAACTCTCTGCAGCAGTTCCGAGTCATCACCCAGGACGCGGGGCGGGCGGATTTTGCCGTGTCCATCACCTCCCCGTCGGGCATGAGGGTGCGCGCCCACGTGGTCCCCACCCACGAGGGATACCTGGTCAACTTCACACCCACCGAGCTGGGCCAGTACCTCCTCTCCATACAGTTCGGGGGGCAGCCCATCAGTTCCGCCCCCTACCGCTTCACTTGCACGCCTAACGGGAGCGCAGAAGCTGTGCGGGCGTGGGGACCTGGGCTGGAGGGCGGAATTGTGTGCCGACCTGCGGAATTTGTGATAGACACCAGATCAGCTGGTCAGGGTGGCTTGGGAGTGACAGTGGA
Organism: Paralithodes platypus; assembly: GCA_032716605.1. Lineage (NCBI taxonomy): Eukaryota > Metazoa > Arthropoda > Malacostraca > Decapoda > Lithodidae > Paralithodes > Paralithodes platypus. The sequence continues at coordinate 25,058 of JAVRFV010000359.1, forward strand.
GGGACCCTGTGAGGCAGCCATCAACTGTCGGGACAATGGTGATGGAACATGTGCGGTGGCCTACCTTCCCACTGAACCAGGCCACTATACTGTCAACATCACCTTCAATGAGCATCACATCCATGGCTCACCCTTCCACTCCTACATCGCTCATGATCAAGACATCAAGCAAATAAGAGTCACTGGCAACGGCATCCAGCCACATGGTACCCCCCCTTCCCCATCATTCCCCGTGTGGTCCCTACCCTACCCTGATATCTTGGGTCCAGATATTCAAACCATTCATGATGTTGCATCTCCCTTTGACTGCTGTATCTTGACAGAAGATGCTGTAATTCTCACACCAGCAATGCTCATAAGATGTCATAAGTAATATATATTTTGCAACTTAGAAATTGTTTAACTATGGACAAGTTATGACGTGAAATGGTAATACACTATTACACAAATTATCTGTAATGACTCAGTGACTCAGCACGTTGTAACCACTTTGAGCATCTGGGCCCTGATTTACCGTCACGCTTGTGCTGTGATTTTAACTTTGTGAGATTTGTTGTTACTTTTATATGAGTGTTCCAGAGTAATCGAGCATGAGACTTATTGTAGGTTTATTCTTTACCAGTATGTTTCTCCCTTTTAGTTGCCACAGAGGAGAAACTTGGGCTTGACACTGATCCAGAATATTACTACAATATAGGCTATTCATTATTACCAGTCTTGAAATCCCAACAACCTCTCTTAGAAATGACTTGCACAATCACGTTATTTCTATCATTTGGGAAGAGTCAAATGGTAAAATGGTATGGATATATACATCCTGTTTTCTCCAGCCCTCCGTGAGTTTCAAGGGGTCACAATTTTTTTTACTCCGCATAATGAATGGATGCGTCTCATTCTCGTGTATCTGTACATCACTTATGTTTTGAATAATTTCTTGTTCAGTTTATGATTATTTACTAAATAGTATTATTTATATCTGCATGTATTTTACTAGTTTTGTGTTCTTTTAAAATACAATACTAGTCATTAATATGTTTTTTGTATTTTTAGTTGTATATGAGAATCATTTCCAAATAATTATACTGTATTTTGCCATGTTTTTATTATTGCATGATGCGTGGAATAATACTTAAAACACCGGATCATTTTGACAGACCTTGGGGAATTGTAGCAGTTTATTTTTAAGTATGAAGTCACTATCCATAAGCCGGCATTACACAAGCAATTACTGTATATCGGCTACATGTATCGAAGTCTTGAATCCACTACTATAGTCCGTTCATTCTAGGTGGGGAAGAAATTGTAAATCTAACCTCTATAACTCAAAAAGGGCTTGAGGAAATGAGCCGTCAATTTATACACATATTCTCTAGCCAAGTCTTCCTATTTGGTAGAAATATCAGCTCGATTACTCTAGTCCTTTTTGAGTTATGAGAGGTTATGATTTCTGCCCAACCTAGAATGAACAGACTATAGTTATCATCTTATTTTGATTGATTTTTCATGTTTACAAGTATATTTATTTGCACTGTAAATGATTAGGAACTTATAATGTAAAACTTGCAAAATAAACTAACCAAAACAGGAACAACACAATGTAAAGATAAAAGATACAAATTACTGTCAAAATGAAAGAGAAAAGTCAGATAGTAGACTCTATTTTAGTAACTTTTTTACTCAGATACTGTGGTTCCGATATATCCGTCACTAAATTGTTTGTGTGAGATTGGCTTTAGTTTCTTTTAAGCCGGTGTCACAGGAGCGAGCATTTTTTTTTCGGCAATTTTTTCATGCAATTCTAGTTTGGCATCTTGAAGTAAATTTGATATTATTTCAGTCTCTTAATATATACGTTCAGTCTAGTTGTCGATTCCAATGCCAAAATACCCAAAAATTAGTATGAGAAAGACTTGCTCATCAAAAATTGCCGGAAAAAGCGCTCGTGTGACACCGCCTTTATTCTGCTAGTTGATGAGAAGTTAAAATAAAAGTATATCAAGATCGGCTGAAGCTATTGTATATGTCATATTTTGTGCGCTACTACAGTAAAAAAACTTAGCCCTTGTAGCAAAAATATGTAAAGATAAATTGATACGGATAAGAAACTGGGTGGCCAGCCCTGCGGGAGTTCTTTTGGGGAACTCATGATCTGGTTAAACTAATTATATATACCCGGTATTCCTTTTTTTTCCCGAGAAGGGGTGGCCATGAACATTAGGCGTTTGTCACGAATCGCTAGGTCACGTTTCCAGGGCTTGACATCTACCAATAACATTTTGACAGAGAGGATTCGATCCGCCGACCCTTTGATCAGCAGCCAAAGCTCTACTGACTATGCCACAGCTATATAAAAATACTAAATTAAATTAAATAGTGTAATTTGAAGTTCTCGCTCCTAAATTTGTTCACTCATTGCCTCGGTCATCATTCACGTGAGGTAAGCGACACCCTTCCCACAGCTTTATAAATGAGGCCTATGAAGCTTGGCAAGAACAAATTGTGAGAGCTCTGCTTTATTTTGAAAAGAGGCTGTAGCTCTATAGTTCTTTGTTTTCTTTTGTCATTTACACTTGCAACTGAACGCTATATATTAATTTTTGCTTTAATTTCCCACCAGTCAGGTAATTAAAACTTGAAAACAAACTCAAAAGTTATTGTTGAAACTGTTGATTGTGACTAAGATTGTTACTTGATAACCAATAGTGATTTTATATATAGGGCATATCTTATAGAATGTGTTGTTAATCTGGGGCACAGTACAGTACATTAAATTATGCCGTACTTGTAGTAGAATATAACCAGTTCTTGGGAAGATTATAATTTGGTTAAAGCTGAATATGTATTTACTGTACTTATAATTATTGTTTACTTAGTTTCTAACCTTACTTATCCATTAGTTTAAGAATGATTTTCCTCTTAATTCTTTTGTCATTGGTAATGTAGAGTGATTCTCTGTGGAATATATATTATTTGTGAAATGCATGTATAAATAATCTAGGTTTTTGCTTGAGTTAGATTATTCATCACAAGCAATCCACAATGTTTTAACCCCCATATACCGTATAATCTTGTGCATGAATCAGTGTTTTATTGTATAGGCTGAAAATTATATTTGAATATAAGGAACCTTGATAAACAAATATTCTTGGTTACAGGTTAATGTAATATCAACTGTGTAGTCTGTATGTTTTTGCAAGAACCCTCATAATATCAATACAAACTTGTTCTTACTGTATAACTGTACACAACTCTTTTATGTATACTACACATAGCTTCACTCCCTCATCAGTGGTGTTAAAGGTTATAATTGTAGGTGAACATCTATACTAACTAGAAATTCTTTGCAGGCGTTTATGTGGACTCCCCGACGGACTTTGTAGTGGACACCCGCGCCCTGGCCAACCTGCGGCGAGACAGCACGACGACCAAGGGCAGCGTAGGGAAGGACGGGGTGGACAAGGACGACGGTAAGGTCATGTGCATCATCACAAATCCGTCAGGCACGCGCACAGACTCCTTCCTTAGACCACTCACCGATGGAACATACAAGATCTCGTACACACCGTTTGAGGAAGGTGGGTGTGAATTTGCATTTTGTTTTTGTGTGTTCATTGTTTTCTGTTGTGTTGTCCCTATTCTGGCTCTATCTTGAATCGGCCCCCCCCCAAAAAAAAAAATTAAAAATTAAAAATTAAATAAAAATAAAAAGGGAAAGTGGGGATTGGGCCTGAGTATATAGGTAGATAGGGTTCTGCGGGGACTAGATGGGGATGCCTTGGGTTGAATGATATTGGTACTTTGTGATCTTGAAATCTTGGAATAATTTTGATATGTATTGTTATCACTTTCTTCCATTTGTCTACTGGTAGTTCTCTTAAAACCACCATATGCTACTGTATTTGTATTGTTATTTTCTGTTCAGCCTCTTATCTCTATAGTATTGTTTGCATTATCCATTTGTATTTAAAATATACAATTACTTATAATGTTATTCATAGTCACATTTTCTAATTATTTTTATATCAAATACTCTTCCAGTGCTCATTGAATCTTATTCTTGTTTCCTTCTCATTCTTCACACATCCATCTCTAGCTTTATACATCCTTACATTTCAGCCACACAATCTTCTACAGCACTTCCCTAGTTAAGCCTACATTATTCTTCCTTTCTTTATCAGGTAGTCACACCATCGACCTTCTGTACGATGGTGTCCCCGTGCCTGGGTCACCCTTCACAGTCAACGTGCGTCGCGGGTGTGACCCCAACAAATGTCATGCCGCAGGTCCTGGCCTCGACCGCGGCTACGTCAACCAGGTCAACACATTCACCGTAGAAACTAAGGGTGAGTGGAATTCCTGAGGTTGAAGTGGATTGTGTTGGTGAGGATTGAGATTGTGCTTGAGTTGTTGAATATATTTAATATATTAGTAAGTGTTATGCAATGCAATTTCACTTATGGTGGTAATGTCGGTAATAAAATTATGTTAAGTCAGACATTACTATTTTATATTTCCCATTTGTTAGAAAACTCCACTAGTTAAGTGACAAAGGAGTGTTATAAAAAGTTGTAGCGTCCAGTAGACTATTATTCAAACCCTGGAGTAATTATATAAACATGGTGCATCCATATGTTTCAAGCATGACTTGTAATCTATTGAAGATTCGTTAAGCAAAATGTCAATAAAGTGTTAATAAAGGGTTTTAAAGTATTGTATTTAGTTGTCTCGGTTTGGGTAACATCTATATGATTATTGTTACGGTTTTGTTAACCAAATTTGGCAAGGATTTCAGTTAAGTTGACAAGTTTCTATACCTGTAATTAATTCCACCTCCCCAGCTTTGGGGTATGTGTCTGAGTATATACAGTACATGCATATACAGTATACATATACATCTCCAGCTATATCCCAAAACAATTGTCACACAACTTGATTTTGATATTTTGTTTTTTGTCTTTATACTGTGTCGTCCCAGTTTTGGTTTATTTATTTTGCAAGTTTTACATTATAATTGTTGTTCCAGGCGCGGGCACTGGTGGCCTGGGGCTGGCCGTGGAGGGACCATCAGAAGCCAAGATGACCTGCAAGGACAACCGCGACGGTTCCTGTACCGTGGAGTATGTCCCACTTGAGGCCGGAGAATACGACGTTTCCATCAAGTTTGCTGATCAACACATTCCTGGATCACCCTTCAAGGTTACTACCCATATTGACAATTCTAGGCAACATTATTATCGCATTAAACTGGAGTACATCTATTATTGCATAGTTTTGGTCTCCTAGATTATAGAGAAAAGATAGAATAGATTGTTTTAGTCATGTGTCTTAATATTCTTGATGTAATATTGAGCATTTATAATATTAGCGCAATAGGTCTCACTACTGTTGCCGTTCATCAATCTAATTTTTATGTTTGGTAAAGAATATACTGACCTATTATCCTTTGTGTCCCCCTCCCAGGTTGGTGTGGATGAGACCGTGGACTCATCCCAGGTGGTGGTGTGGGGTCCGGGGCTGGAGGCTGGCAAGGTACGCGCTGGGGCCCCTCTTACTTTCCATGTTGACGGGACCAAGGCAGGACGGGCACCGCTCAAAGTCGATATTTCTTCAGACAAAGGTGAGCCTATATCATACCTTTAGTGAACCCTTTCTTATTGCGACTCAGTGGTCTGGTTAAACTAATGTACAAATTAATATAAAATATTCAACCCTTTTAGCTCTTTCCAAATTGTTTCAACTTATACTACTCCCAGGGATGGAGGGCTTCAGTATTACAGAGCACATATAATTATTACTGTACCGCCCATGTTACTCCTTCAAGTTAAAAATTAAGGAAGAAAAAATCTAAATGGGGTGGGCAGTTCACACTCGTTTAGCGTTGGCTGGCAGCCCATCTTGGGTAAGGAACTCTGAATTTTAATCCCAGAATGGTGAGGTCTGTTGGCCTTCTAAGTGCCTCGTGTAAGTATTGGCATATAAAATTCCCCCATCAACTACTGAGCAGTTGCCTTGTGGCAACTCCAAACTCTGTGTACTGACTCACTCCTTCAGAGCTGTGACTTTGTTCCCGTGAGATTTAATATCTGTTTAGGGTTGACATAAACAGAGACATGCTGTCATGGGTGTACACTGGTCTCTCCAACCAATATGAATGAGCTATTTGAGTGGAAACAAACTGGAGTTTTATAATCATAATTCATTTACACCCTCTTCCCCCCGTAGGCCCCCTGTCGAAATCCCCCGATGTGCGTGACAACGGTGACGGTACGTACGATGTGACCTATGTGCCGGTGTCCGAGGGTACCATGCAGACCACCAATGTCACCTGGGGCGGCAACCATGTACCCGGCAGGTGGGTTCTCATAGGGGGTTTCTTACTACAGATAATGTTATTTTTATTGACTTAGCTACTGTACATTAATTATTTATTCATAAATGTGCTCATTATTTTATTATTGACTTAATTAATTTATATTTTTCTTGGAACTGGTCTGCTCTTGTTCAGTACATCATGTTATTGTAACTTTTACACCTGGTGACTAATTATTATGTTCTCTTCACCAACCAACTTTACTCCTAAACTCGATTAATGAAATTTACAACACATGTGGCAGTCCGGAGATTCAAACCCAGGACGCTCACACCAAAAATCAACACACTTATGCATTGCGCCACGAAGACAGTTAAAGAATGCTGCACAAGCCTACGATTTATTATGCAGTTTTGAATCCTGCATGTTAAGAATCATTATCCATTCATGGATAGTGTATCAGGTCAGAGATCAGTTAAACTTTCCAGCCTCATGTCAAGTTGGTTGACATAGCCAGAGACCAACATATAATTGGTATGCTGCTGTTGTGGAAGTGTGTTGCAGTTCTGAAAGTGTATTGTTGCAGTTCTGGAAGTGTGTTGCAGTTCTGGAAGTGTATTGTTGTAGTTGTGGAAGTGTGGTGCAGTTGTGGAAGTGTGTTGCAGTTCTGGAAGTGTATTGTTGCAGTTCTGGAAGTGTGGTACAGTTGTGGAAGTTTGTTGCAGTTGTGGAAGTGTATTGTTGCAGTTGTGGAAGTGTGATGCAGTTGTGGAAGTGTGTTGCAGTTGTGGAAGTGTATTGTTGCAGTTCTGGAAGTGTGGTGCAGTTGTGGAAGTGTGTTGCAGTTGTGGATTACCCTTTCCGTTTCCACAATCACCTTTGGGGGATCAGGGTTCAAATATGCATGCATGTCTCTCATTCATACATGTTTCTAAACTATTTGAAATAAATGATTAACTTATCTTGTGGATTTTGTGCAGATTCTCTGCTAAGGTGTCTTCCTTGCCTGGTTAACTTTGGAGGTAGTCTATTGTCATGAAAATTTACCATGCCAGGATTACATTTATGGCTGGGATTATATCAAAGCTGTCAAGGATTTGATGAATTATCTTAATAAATAATACATATGTACTGTATGTCAGCTCTACTAAGCCTTTTTATAATCATGGTCAATAACTTAACTTATTTAAATTGAACTTCTTGGATGTACCCTGGTATTTCATTTTGTTTATTTTGTTTTAATTGTAGATTTGTCAGGTACCTATTGATCATGGCTGTGTTTAACATTGCTTTATCAATAATGATTGTCTAATATTTTTGTTTAGATGAATATGCATACAGTATTCAATCCTTGGTATATTAATGCACTAAAATGAATACAGTATGTACCCTGTGTATATAATTTTCAACATGTAGGCTACAGTAGTCTAATGGTTGTCATACTATCATAGTTTAACTGCATTAATATCTTTTCCAGTATTTGCTTTATTTTTACTATCTATACAAGACTATAATATATATTTGATATTCTTTCAATGCATTTTTGTTTTTATCCTTGCAAGGAGTATTGTAGTATTAACAATGGTACAGTTTATTACTGATAAGTTAATTGGTGTTGAGTGTAGGAGAGTAGGATCCATTAATATGAAGGTGACCTCTTTAGTCTCTCCCGGCTGCAGTCCGTTCAGAATACGAGTCAGGCCCCCGTCAGCCTCGATAGTCAACCCCCTGCAGAGGTAAACGTCCTCCCCCCCCCCCATGACCCCTTCTTACACCCCCCAATCTGTGCCCTCCTTCCCCTCTTAGTTAGCACTCCTTAGCTGTAAGTAGGCAAGCAATCATAACCTCTATCCTCTGTAACTCAAGAAGGGCTAGAGCAAATTAGCTGTAAATTTCCAGATCTATTCCTTGACTGACTCTTCCCAAGTGAAAGAAATATTAGCTCGATTACTCTAGTCGTTTTTGAGTTACAGAGGTTAGAATTCATGATTTCTCGCCTACTTACAGCGAATAGACTAAAGTGCTTCCCTCATTATTAGCAACTTATGCTACTAATGATTTCTTTGTTATTAGTACTGTACCAGTTCTTTGATTAGACCACTACTGTACTTAAGTAGTACTGGTACAGTATATGTACAGTACTTCCCAAAATATTAGCACACTCTTTTGTACTAGAGTTTCCCCCATTAATAGTTAACTTTGTGCTAGTGTGTCTTTTGATTATTAGCACTTGTTCTAAGGCTTATCCCTTCATTAGCCCACTCTTCTATGAGTGCTTCCTTTCTTCCTATTTTAGATCAACCTTCTACTACTTCCCCATCATTAGTACCCCTTTCTACTAGCAATGTTCTTAGTTTAGCATTCTAGTAGCATGCTGCCTTGTCAAATAGAGTCTATCTACTAGTCCTGCCCTCATTGTTAGAAAGCCTGTTTACAAGTGCCCCTACCTCCCACCCCCCAGTTCCTGCACGGAAGTTGCCTCCTTTGATTTGGTCGTGTCACGTTTGTAATTTTGTCATTCTGCATTTCTGGTTGTCTTACAGTCCCCTGAAAAGCTTTCAAGTGTTGTTTAGTGGTGCGGGTTATGTTTGTCGTGTGTGGAATGTGAAATTACCGGTAGGCCGAATATAGTTTTATCGTTTCCTTTAGCATTACTGTATTAATTGTACATCTTAATAATCTGATTGTTAATACTGTATTACTGAACTAAGATATATTAACATAAAATATTAATTTTAGAATTGCATTAACAAGTGAGCTAGTATGCGTCTTTTATCGAAAGATAAGTTTGTACCGCAGTCCTACTAATAAAATTTGTTTCCTATTTAGTAAAATATTGTTCTCCTAGTTCTGTATATTGCAATATTTATTTGCATTAAAGAAAACTGTTGTCCCTGTACTTGTAAAGCCCCAGTGGCATGCCTAGTAGTGTATTTAGTACAGTACATTACTATGTTCTTATGTGGCTATACTGTATCATTTTCTTATGTGGCTATACTGTATCATTTTTGTTCTTTTCCATAAGTGTTTTGCTAAATATTCAATATGTTATTTCCACATAGTGCTTTTGATAAGTTTGTTAGTCTTTATATTAATTAAAATGTAAAACTTGCAAACAAAGTCAAACCAAAACTGGGACAAAGACAATATAAAGTCAAAACAACATATCAAAATCGCTATGTGGAAACAACGCTTACTAAAATAAAATTTTATGAAATGAAAGAACACAATCCACCACATAGGGTGTACATTACTACATGAGCAAGTTAATCTGTTTCCCAAGCAAACTAATCGCACATATAACAACGCACTATTGTCACGTTCAGGGAATTAGTCAATTTGGGAAGTCCGGGACGTTCTGGCAAATATTACTAAACTCTGCATGAATAAAAGAAACTACAATTAGTGTTAAAATGTTATATTAAAATCATATTTGCAACTTGACAAGACATTAACAATAGTACAAAATAGAAATTAATAAGATATAGATAATATTAAAAAAAATACATACATAGCACTCACTATCGATAGTGCTATCGGGTAGGTACCTGTAAGCATAGCATACCCTACAAATAACCTACATTTATCGCACAAATAAACTAAGGAAATCGCAAAAGCAAGCAATTGATACTATCGACAATGAATACATATAATATAAAGACAAATAATTTCAAAATATGAAGAAGTAACAACAGATTTAAACAAAGAGTACTCTTTTAACAAGAACAATTAATTTTAAAAAATCATCAATATTAATATTAATATTAGAAAAAGAAAAAGATAAACAATAAATACAGACAAAAAGTAAACCGAGGTTATACAAGAAACTTCAAGTTAAAAATGCTTGATTAAAATTATTGATGTCAAATTTTAGAATACAGTCACAATAATTGACCCTAAAAAGATTAAATTTATGTAACAATTTAGTTGCTGTGTGCGGTTCATGGTTTTTGTTTTGCATGTTTCACATTTTAATTGGTTTATTCAGTGATGTATAGTATGCTTTTACAGTAAAGGTAATGCTTTACATAAATTATAGCCAGTCCATGGCATTTGTATATACCGTACCATTAACAGCTAAGTGGCTGAATAATATGGATCTAGAAAAATATCTAGAATCCTATATACAGTATAATAAGTGTCTTTACTTTGTTTACATATAGTTTTAACCCCTTCTGTACTGGCGACGTCCTTTTAACTTTATTCTGGCTTTTGTAGACGATTATATTCAGTCCAAAAAGGGCCTCCATCAATTAACAGGCCTCGAAATATCTTGCTTAACCCTCTTTACTATGACAGATCCTTCTTAACCCTCTCCGACATATGACGCGATTTTGAGCCTATTAGGGATACTTTACAGCCTTTGTTACCATCAGGGGTATTTAGAAACCTTTAGTTTAGTTACTTCAACCTCTGCAGTTGTCTTTGAGTTAGCTGTGGGCAGAAAACTAATTTTGGAGAGGTAATTATAAGAGTGAGAGAACTCTATATCTTATTGCTAATCTGGCAACCTCTGCGTCATATGTGCGGGAAAGGGTTAAGCTGCACAAAATCGTCCAAGTATAGCACGAATAAAATTAAAAAGACGTCACCGGTAAAGAAGGAGTTAAAAGTTTACTGAAGCATAAGCTAAGTACCGTTCATGTCCCCCCCCCCCCCCCCTCCAGCCCGTACCGGACGCGAGTGAGACCAGCAGTAGAGCCGACTAAAGTGAAGGTGTCTGGCGCGGGAGTGTCTAGTAAAGGTATCCCCGCATCCCTCCCCACTGAGCTGCTCATAGACACCAGTGATGCCGGCCCCGGGGACCTACAGGTGGCAGTCACAGTAAGTACCTCTCACAAGCTGCGGTGTAATGGTGATAATATCTTTAGTACAGTTTCATATAGTAAAACCCCCTTTCTTTTGGAATAGTCGGGTAGAGATCCTGTTTAGAACAGCAAAATCTCAAGTGTGAAATACCCCGGTCTCACGGACCTTGTCCGAAAGAGTGGGGTGATATTCAAAGCTAGATATCGAGTATCGAGACATTTACCTGTCATTCAGACTGCAAAGGTAAATGTTAGAACTGAAATCACTATTCAAACATTTACGGTACATTGATCTTTCAGATACAGTACCTAGTTCTGAAGCCTTGGACTTCTAGATCGTGGCTTCTATGAGAGATGGGTTTTACTATACAGAAGAATCCAGACGAGATACTGTACAGTAATTTGTGGATATGATAATCAGTCTTTTTACTGAGTTCTTAAGCTTTTTGTCGTTAGGTTAATGACTAGCTTTTAATGTAGCATATATTTCAAATTAGTTAATCTATCAATTTCCCACAGGGTCCTGATGGTCACCCAAGGAAGTCGAAGGTGGTTGACAACGGTGATGGGACTTACAGTACCTCCTATGTGCCAGACGACTGTGGCAAGTACAAGGTGGCTGTCAAGTATGCCGACCAGGAGGTACCCCACTCACCATTCCCTGTTCAGGCTTATGCTACTGGCAAGGTGGGTCAGGAGTATATACTTTACTCTTTTTGTTGTAGATTCTTCTTTGCTGGTACGTAACTACAGTAAAAAAAAAATTTATGAACAGTACCAATGTTGATTTGTACAGTTATAAGAGTTTAACACTTTGTATTATATGATTTTTTTCATGTGATAGCTTCATATTTGAATACATACATATCCCTGTATTTTTCAGTCATGTTATTACATTCTGCATTACCATATATGTCACAAAGTTTGAGTTAATTTCTCCATTTTCCTTCCTCGCCTTCCTAAAATTTTGGTACTCTTCTACTTTAGGCTGACAAGTGCAAGATAACCGAAGGCATCAACCACTCGCTCAATATTGGTGAGGAGTACTGCATCACCGTCAACGCCAAGAACGCTGGCAATGGGGCCGTCACATGCAGAATACGCTCAACTTCCGGCAGGTATAGAAGATTCTACAGTTTTGTTTTTTTGTTTTATTTTATTATTTTTAAGAGTTAGGAGCATTTTAAAAATGCCCATGTCCTATTATATATTTTACTTAATTTATATAAAAAATATATGAGCCAAGCTCCAGTGGTAAAATATGTTAGCCCTGAAGTTCAGGATGGCAGGGATTAAAGTATCTCTGGGTATCACTTGAGTTAGTGAGTTAGATGGGCACATACCCTATAGCTAGGGGTGGCAGACTCGAGTACAGGCTCTGCCTAATATGAGTTATGAATAATACAGAGGTTTTTTGAATTCGGGAAAAAGAAAAGAATGTCCAAACTGAGCTTAAATATACTATTATTCATCCTTTTTCTCTCATTATGTTGCAGTGATCTTGACATAGACATTGAGGATAATGGTGATGGGACCTTCAGCATCTACTACACCGTCAAGGATGCTGGCGACTACACACTCTCCGTCAAGTTTGGGGGACAACCCGTGCCAGATGGATTCTACTCCTTCACTGTGAGTACAATATTCACTATAGTATGCCCTTATTTTATTTAGTTTTGTTTTCCTTTAAGAGCAGTGAGAGGACTAAGTGTAATTGATTAAGAATAGTGAGGTATGATAGTAATTTTGTTTGGTGGAGAGAGTGATATGGTGGGATACTGGATGAATGCTCGGAGTGCAAAAGGGCCATTGTCAAGCTATACCATTAGTGTGGCCCATGAAACCTTGTCCAAAGATAGGTACGCTCTAGTTAGTTGATGGCCAGAACCAGAAATCATACAAATCAGTACCATCGAAGGGGTCAAACTTACAGCATAATCTCCAATAAACGGCTATTAGATGAATGATGATATGGGAACTCATCGACCAAGGTTATCATATCACAATAACATCTCTACAACAAGAAACATGGAGGGAGAGATGTGGATGGTTAGATGGACATGGATGGGTAGATAGGTCAGTGAATGATAATATGTTGTTGAATGTAATAATAACTAAAATCCCTCTCTGTGGGACCAATTTTCACCCTGGCTCATGGACTTAGTGGTAAAAGGGGCAATCTCCTCCTCCATTAGTAGCTGTCAGGTTACTAATGGAGAAGGCCCTTATACTAATGAAGTAGGCCCATATAATTTTAGACATGGTGTCATGGGTCATACTCAGTATTGGTATTTCTTGACATTGGTCCATTTTGCACTTGTAGTTTTAAATGGTACCAGTATAAGAGTGGGGAAAATTAAAATTGAAATGGTGTGAGCAAGTTGATTTTGGAGTGAGGTGAGTGGTAGCATTGAATGGGTTAGACCTCCAATTACATGTAACCATGAAGGAGCGATTTATTGGTGCCAGAGTTGGAGAAAGAGGAGGTTGAGTTGAAAGAGTAAGTAAGTTGTAGCCCAGAAACATTTTGATCCATCCTGTATGGTAAAGTTACTGGGAGAGAGAAAAGTGGCAATAATACAGATAGATGTTGTGTGGTTGGCAGCAATGCTTTATTGCTCCAGGCTATAAACAAATACAGCTAGCTCTTTTTGTGTAAGATTATATTTGATGTACAGTATACTGAATGATCAATAAGAAGTACATTCTAACAAGCAACTTTGGAAGAACAATGATATTAGAAAAGCAATAATTTTATATTGCATTTCAATTAAGTGCTAAACAATGTTTTTTTTTTATTACAGTGCAATGAGGTAAGTTACAAGTACTGAAGCATGATGGATGTTGGAGAAGAGTTGCTTTTCAAGGTAAGTGGTGTTAAAAGGGGCTGATGAAATCATAAGGATATCGTATGACAATGACCTACTGTATTCTATATGTTTTTGACAATGACCTACTGTATTCTATATGTTTTTGACAATGACCTACTGTATTCTATATGTTTTTGACAATGACCTACTGTATTCTATATGTTTTTGACAATGACCTACTGTATTCTATATGTTTTTGACAATGACCTACTGTATTCTATATGTTTTGACAATGACCTACTGTATTCTATATGTTTTTGACAATGACCTACTGTATTCTATATGTTTTTGACAATGACCTACTGTATTCTATATGTTTTTGTATGGAAAGAGGCAAAACTTGCAGGCTTTTTCGAGGCATTATTCCAGGGCTCATAGATTAGAATAATACACATTTGGTAGTGTATGAGAGTGAGGAGGAAGGGCAGAGAAAAAGAGTCGGACCGAGAGTGAGTTGAAGGGATGGAGTGGAGAGGTATATGATTGAAAATAGTGTTGGGTGGGAGGAGGGGCACCTACTGACGGATGAGAGAGGAACACAAAGGCGATTCATTCGTGACCATCCCATCGGGAATCAAAGCATCAAGCAATAGATAGATAAACAATGATATGATAATTGTACTCTGCAGATTAGATACTCTAGTTTTATGTGGTTTTGATTTATTGTGATTTATAAATGCGCTGCATGTCTCCCTGCTGAGACCAGAACTTCTCCGGGTGGTCGGGGGGCCGGGGGAGTGCTGGAGTGACATTGGTGATGCCTGGTCTCCGGGTCTTCCCCTGGGTGACCTACAGTAGATGTGTGTGAATTTCTGTTTTGTTTTTGTATGTTCATAGTTTTTCTGTCGTGTTGTATTGCCCCTGCTTTCCTTTCCCATTCTCTTATCTCCCCTTTCCTCTCCCATTCTCTTATGTCTTTTTAATCTGGTATACTCCCATTAAATATCACTTATGTCTTCCCCACAATTACTGCTCCTCCCCCGACCCCCTCATTCCAACCCCCCTACTCCAACCCCCTTACCTCACCAACCCCCCCACCCCAACCCCCTTACCTCACCAACCCCCCTACCCAACCCCCTCACCCCCCTACCCAACCCCCTCACCCCTACCCCAACCCCCTCACCCCTACCCCAACCCCCCCTACCCCCACCCCCACCCCACCCCCACCCTCATCCCCATCCCCATCCCCATCCCCACCCCCACCCCCACCCCCACCCCCACCCCCACCCCCACCCCCACCCCCGTACCTCTCAGTTATTGGTCCCTGCTCTGGGTTGCATAAAGAGGACCCTGAATTAGATGTGTATCATGATTTAATGCCCTGAGTGTGGGAGATTTATTATAGGTTTCTTTCTCTCTGGGGATATATATTAAACTCGCTGTCGTATTTCTACATTCTCTTTCTTGTGTTTCTCGAGTAAAATTTTCTTGTAATCTTGTTGTGCTTCCTTTCGTCTTCCTCATTATTATTTCTCAAATAATAATGTACTTCCTTTACTCTCTTCTTGTTCATAGCATTTTATGTAATTGTTTATGTAATTTTTATATCGGTTCTCAATTTGTTTGTATGTCCTCTATCCCCAGGGCGAGTCTCTGTGCCATAGAGGAAAAAACCCTGCTTCCCATGTAATTCCTACTTGTCTTTAAAGGGGTTGATGTGTGTGACTCATTTAGTTTCAGCATGTTGCAAGACAGTTTTGATGATGGTTGCATTAACCCCAATCATGGACTATGAAGGGAAATTAAGTGTGTGTGTGTGTGTGTGTGTGTGTGTGTGTGTGTGTGTGTGTGTGTGTGTGTGTGTGTGTGTGTGTGTGTGTGTGTGTGTGTGTGTGTGTGTGTGTGTGTGTGTGTGTCAGTCAGTCAGTCAGTCAGTCAGTCAGTCAGTCAGTCAGTCAGTCAGTCAGTCTATTTATTGGGAGGAAAAGAGAGAATGTGTCATAACGAGTTATTTTAAGATGAGTATAGTAGTTTAGCGAAGAGAGTACAGTAAATTGTGGTGAACTAACTGTCGATCCTTCAAGCTCATTATTTCCCTCACTGACAGTTTTGACAGAGTACCTTCCCCGCTACTTTTACTACCTCGTATATTTTGTTCTTGGGATTCTATATAGCTACACATTTTATTCCAGTGACTTTCTTTATTTTCTGTTATCTTTTGTATAGTTCGCTACATTAATTTGTATCCACGTACCTTCCCTGCTACTTTCAATACCTCATAAATTGTTCTGTAGCTTG
This sequence comes from Paralithodes platypus, assembly GCA_032716605.1. Taxonomy (NCBI): domain Eukaryota; kingdom Metazoa; phylum Arthropoda; class Malacostraca; order Decapoda; family Lithodidae; genus Paralithodes; species Paralithodes platypus. The sequence goes on from JAVRFV010000359.1 coordinate 41,284, forward strand.
TATATTGCTACACGTTTACTAGTGACTTTGTTTAGCTTTTGTACAGTTGGCCACACCATCCCTGCTACTTTCATTACCTTGTACTGTATATTCTGGGGTTTTATATCTACACATTTTACGAGTGACTTTCTATAGCTTTTGTACAGTTGGCCACATTAGGTTGTATCCACGCCATATTTTTATGTATTAAAATGTAGAACTTGCAAGCTCAACAAACCAAAACTTGGACAAAGACAATATAAAGACATAATAACTTATCAAAATCGTTATGTGGAAACAACGCTTACTAAAATAAAATTTATGCAATAAAAGAACACATAGTGTGATTGACTTACAAAATTGGTCATATTCTTTAACTATTTCATAAGAACATTTCAATAATTCAATCATACGTTTGAATATTTATGATTTCAGTGTATGTCCACGATGTTAGTTTATGCTAGAATCTTAAACTATGATCGGCGAATGTGAAGGTTCGAAAAATAATGTAAGTTTCTGCCTTAATATTAAACGATATAGTAGGTCTGATCGGAGAACGTGCCAGATAGAGCGAGGTGGGCCAAATAATTATATAGTCTCCTGACTTCTTAAGGGGAGATGGGTCGCTTTTCTGGTCCCCTTCTCCCTCATGTTTAGCACCATTAGTTTTAATATTTTAAGACGTTCGATCCCATTTCTTTGTCAATATTAGTACCTTTCGTGCCATTTAGGTGTTGATTTTTTCCTAGCCAGCGATAGCGAGCCTGTAATTGTAGGAGGAACCGGCCTTGGGCCTGGAAATTTTTCTACCGAAAAATGTACACATTTATCTTGAAGGGGGGTCTAGGGGATGTTTTTGTTTTAAGCTTGATTAATTAAAAAAATAAAATAAAATATATATATATATATATATATATATATATATATACATACATTAGCAAATAAATAGCCCATCCCCCCTTACATTTTGATGGCGAGCTGGTGGTTGATTAGGCAGGTGTGTGGGTGGGTGGCTTTTAACTCACTCTATTGACGGGAGAGGCTTCACAAATAGCTGAATGCATATTCTGTTTGACGTCCTCGGCTATATCAAAGGAAGAAGTCTGTTTAAGGCCTTGTACAGTGGATATTTTTTGGTCGATCATTTCCTATATACGGTATATTATTGTTTTTAGTTTCCTCCCTAGACCTTCATCAAACTTAAACAACAAATAAAAAACATCCATTAGATCCCCTTTCTAGATTAAATTGTACATGTTTCAGTAGAAAAAAATTCAGGCCAAAGGTCGGTTCTTTCAAAATTACAGGCTCACTATCGTTTGCCAGGAAAAAAATAGCACGAAAGGTCTTAATATTGACACAGAAATGGGGCGAAAGGCCTTAAAATCGACAAAATAATGGGGCAAACATAATGCGTTCGAAGTTATATATATACAGTTTTGCAGCATTTAGTAGACCATGGCAACATTCCTTGGGTGATTGTTTCTAGCATTGTGAGCGCTTACGTGAAGCTGCCCCCGTGACTGGTAGGCTCAGTGTGGGGCCAAAGAGGAGGAGAAGGGGGGGGGGGAGAGAAGGAGGAGGAAGGAGGGAAGGAAGGGGGAGGAGGAGAGGAGGGGAGGAAGGAGGAGGAGGAGAGGAAAGGAGAGGAGAATAGAATAGGGGAGGAGGGGTTGAAGAAGGGGAGAGGTGATGAGGGAAGGAGAAGGGGAGGTGAGGTGAGGTAAGGTAGGGGAGGTAAGGTGGGGGGAGGATGGGAGAAGAGGCGTGAGGGGGGAGGGGGGCGAAGAAGGAAGAGTTGGTGTTGGAGGGGGAGGAACACTAGATTAAACTCAGGTGACAGTATAGAATGCAACGTATGCAAGGCCACCTTTGTTGTCACCTGTCCTGTACACGGGTGAGGCTCTCAGCTCCTCTGGTCACACTTTGGTCTTTGGTAGGGGAGGCAGGGAGAGGAGGGGACGATGGAAGGGAAGAAAAGAGGGGAGGGGAAAGGAGGAGGAGGGCGAAAAAGAATAAGAGTAGGATAAGAAGAAGACAACGAGAAAATGGTAAATAGATTATGATGCTAATTACTTGATGGTGCTGAAGGGGTTAAATGGTTGGATTGGGGCAGTAGTGCAACAGAATCACACTCACATTAAATAACAACCGTTTTCACTTCAAGTATTACTTGGTTAGAGAGAGAGAGAGAGAGAGAGAGAGAGAGAGAGAGAGAGAGAGAGAGAGAGAGAGAGAGAGAGAGAGAGAGAGAGAGAGAGAGAGAGCGAGCGAGAGAGCTTGCTTGTTATTTCTCTGGAGTTTTCTTAGCGGTATACCATTATTAATCATGTTTTGTGGGTTAGTGTTAAAATATCTCGGTTCACGGCAGCGGCGACAGTCTAGGGTCGTTCACAAGTCCCTCCTTGTTGACTGTGTGGGACGACCTTGATGATGGAGGGAGAGGGAGGGTGTGTGAGTGAGGGAGAGAAAGTGAGATATAGGTATAGAGAGAGTAAAAGTGAGAGAATGTGTGTTTGTGTAAGAGAGAGAGTGTGTGTGAGCAATATGTATAGAGAGAGAGAGAGAGAGAGAGAGAGATGGAGAGAGAGAGAGAGAGAGAGAGAGATGGAGATGGGTGGGATAATAGCTAACATTGATTCGGAAATTAGGAAGAAAAGCAGCAAAATAGAAGCCGAGTCGATATATTAAAGCGAGAGAGAGAATGGAGGGGGGGGGGGTCTTTTATCCCCTCGCTCCGTCTGATACACCAATATACAAGGGTTTTGTGGTCTTTGTTTTTGGTCAACACTATATTAGGCCGGGGTGTCAAACCGCAGCAATGTTGTTGGAAGATTTGAATGCCTATGAGAAGGTATGCGAGAAAATAAAGGTGAGATACCTTTTTATTAATAATATTTACGATTTTATTCAGCTTAGAAAGGATTTCTATGAATCAAGCGTTTTGGCTCCGTGGAGACCCTTTATAAGATTATATGGAGATTAAATTTTGTTTAATGATGGCCAGGATAATAGGAAGTAAGGAGTAGCCCAGGTTATAGCCCAGTATTGTTACTCAATACAGTATACTATTTTAAGCAATATCCCTCAGTATTATATTTTATTTATTTATAATTATTATAGTATACCCGGTACATATTTTATTTATTTATAATTATTATAGTATACATATTTTATTTATTTATAATTATTATAGTATACATATTTTATTTATTTATAATTATTATAATATACATATTTTATTTTACCGGATTCATTGTGTGGTGGTGATTTTGTTTATGTACTTACATATTTATCTATTTTTTGGATTTCTTGTTGGATGAAAACCATGTTTTGACGTCTTTATTGAGATGTGCTGAAATTTGGCAAGCACCTAGAAATGGTAAGACTAAGGTCTACACCGTCACCATCATGAGTCACAGTTTGTTGTATAAGAAAACTGCATACCCGACATTCTTTAACACCTCGTAGAATTCATGTTTTATTTATTTATTATTATTTTTAAAAATCTTTTTACTCTTTATTTTTATCTCTCAGAATAGTTCGTTCCCTGATGTGTTTACTTCTCTAGACGAATTACTTGTTTTTTTTTCCTCATTAAGTATCATGTCGTGTACCCAAGATTTTTCTCACTTCATTACCATAATTATTTTCAACAGTTAACAACATATATTTATACAGTAAGTGTTGTAATTAGTTTAGGTGCTCTCATTTTTACTCGACCTGATTGTGGTTTATGTGTATTACACACACACACACACACACACACACACACACATTGTAGTAAAATATAAGTTAGCAAAATTCTCTCACATGTATATTTTATGTGGCTGTAATTCTCAATAAACCGTTTATTATTATATTAATTAATATTATTATTATTATATGTATTATATTTATTATTATTATTATTATACTATATATTTTGTTATTATTATTATTTTTTTTAATTATTACACACACTTTGCTGTATGCGTGTCTTACAATATAGTGAAGTTAAAGGTGACTCACTTGGCAGTGTGACTTGAAAGTGTTTCTTGGTAGTAAAGTAAAGACAAGGACAATATCGTAGTCCCTGCTTGAAGTATGCACACCAGGATGTTTACTCCTTGATTTCTTCTTCTTGGCAAGTGTTTTCAGTGATCCACTTTTAACATGGGATTATTTAACTTAACTGCGGAATGTTTTTAATATTAAGTAGGGAAATGTCTTTAATATAATGGCAGTAGTTTCATGTGCACATTCTTGGCTCCAAACTTACCGATTTTGAAAACCCTCTTGATTTCAAAGTGATGAAGAAACATATATAGTGTATTCATTATTATTGGGTAAAACATCTTCGACTACTAACCCCTGCAACTCATACACGACTAGGGTAATAGAGCTAATATTTCTACCGTTTGGGAAAGTATTTTGCACATTCTGTAAAGAGTGTAGTGCACTAAACAACCTCTCTCCTTCCACTTAGAGTATCTCCCCGGAATAGACTGCCAGGTCTTTGAGATACCAACTATTATTTGTAATTCTGTCACACACACACACACTCACACGGCTCGAAATTACCGATTATTATTATTACACACAATTTATTTCCTTTTTTTCTACAGAGGTCTATACCTAAACGCTTCTTCCATGAACAAGTATAAATCCTAATACAGTACTTTATAGCTTGGCTTCCCTTTATTTCCTTTTTACACCAATACATATTATGGAACTCTTGCCATCAAATATATAAACCCTTTGAAGTTATAACCGCCTCATTAAACACATATTATAATGCTTTTCCCTGTTGTTTGTCATAACTATATTTTACGTTCGTTGTTATGAGTTTGTTGAGCCTTTGTTCCTTAGTGGTGGTCATGCTTTTAGTTGTACAGCAGGATTCAATAACTCGCTCACAACTTTGATGATCAACATTATTAACGAATCGCGTTGATTTGGCAGTCCTCAATATTTGTTTTCAGTTGCCCTTTATCTTATGTTCTTGTGTTCTTGTGCTCGCAAGGTTGTAAAATTAATGTGTTTATTGAACAAATTTGCAGTATTTGTCAACAAAGTTGTCACATAACTTTTGAATCCAGCCAACCAGCTGGTCTAGTGAATAGCGTCTTGACTTCCTACCCAGGATTTGGGTGTTCGTACCACGTTAGCGCATGAAGGTTTTCACTAACCCTGGTTGGTTACTGTCTCCCTTGGGCACTAAGGTGGGTAATGATCTCGAAGGAGAAAAATTACGCTTAACAAAAGACCTGAGATTAGTATTTAAAATTTTCTGGGTTTACAATGACTCCAAAGTCATGATGTATTTCCTAAATTTAACTTTTAATTTATTCTAGTAACAACAAGAACAAATACCTTCATCTCCATACCATGCTCTGCCAACCATCATTCTATCCTCCCCTTCCGTTGGTTCGTCTCTCCCGTTCTCGTTCCTATACCCATCTCATTCACTTATCATTCTTTCCTCCCCTTTCTCTGGTTCATCTCTCCCGTTCCCATACCCATCTCTGCCAGTCATCATTCTGTATTCCCCTTTCTCTCGTTCGTCTCTCATGTTCCCACGACTTTAACTGTTATCAATGAATAGTGTTTTGCTTCGTGCAGGACATGCAAATTGTGTTTATAGTCATCATAATGACTTATATGTGTGTTTGCAATTGACCACTTGCGAGTTTCAGGTTATAAGGAAGTTGGAGCCGTAAACATAAATAGTCAAAAGAAATGCAATAATAATGTAGGTTTCTGATGTAACCATCATAAAGTATAGTGAATTTGATTGTGTATTTTTAGATTCACTAGAACCGTATTTAAGTTGGTAATTATGTTAAATACCGATGCCTACAGCTCCAACTTCCTTATAGCCTGAAACTCGCAAGTGGTCAATTGCCACCACAACTATACCCTGTTCCAAGTGAGTAGGCCAAAACTCTCGGACATTAACCTATATGACTCACAAATTACTTAAGTAATCCAGCAAATATTTCCACCATTTAGGAAGGGACAGCCAGGGCATAAGTATGGACATATACAGCTCATTTGTTCTAGCCCTTTTTGAGTTGTAGAGGATAGGGTTCAGGATTTCTAGGCTACCTACTTGGAACATGGTATAGTGTTTTATTTGTGTGGGGGCGGGGGAGTGTTAGCTCGTGGTGATGTGCTTGTGTAGCTCGTGGTGATGTGCTTGTGTAGCTCGTGGTGATGTGCTTGTATCGCATTACTTCGCTGAGAGAGAGAGAGAGAGAAGGGGGGGGGGATAAGGAAAGGGAAGAGGAACGAATGTCAGGGAAAGTAAAAGAAAAGAAAGTCGGTGAAAGAGACAGAGTGAGAGAGTAAGTTTGTAAGAGACAGAGTGAGAGTGAGAGAGTAAGTTTGTAAGAGACAGAGTGAGAGTGCGAGAGTAAGTTTGTAAGAGACAGTGAGAGTGAGAGAGAGAGTAAGTTTGTGAGAGAGAAGAGTACTAGGAATGCAAAAAATAAACGCAACATAATTACAACCGCCAAACCAAGCCGAAGTTGGATGGAGTAGCCACCCACCAGTGTTGAAAAAATGGTGCTAAAAAGATACAAAGAGGGCCTCGGAGTTGGACGGACCCGAAGTTGAATGGTCAATCCTATCAGTCCTTGAATAAACTAGACGGAAATTTACAGCTCATTTGCTTTAGCCCTATTTTAGTTATACCACTCGCCATGAAAATATCGACACCTAAGTGGCACGAAATGTAGGAGAGTGTACATACTTTGACTATCACCACCAGCAAGTATTCCCCATTACGAGCGGTGTGTCTTAAGCCTGGCGGGGGTATTCTGAGCCAATTACCGTGACCTTCAAGGCACCTCTACTGTTGTTGTTGTTGTTCTTTTTCTTCCCATCAGTAGCAAATTTCCCCCCCCCCCCCCAGGCATTACCCCAGATTAGGGACTGATCCACAAGGCCAGCAGCTGATCATCAACACTAACCACCACCACACCCGGGTTTTAATTCTAGTACCTGTTGCCCACATACAACAAACATCCACTCGGTTACATCCACTGAAGCTAACTCCCCCCCCCCTTCTTCTCTCTCTCTCTCTCTCTCTCTCTCTCTCTTTGCTATCCTTTCCTTCCACTGTACCCTACTCTCGGGTTAGCTATCTCTACTAGAATTAAGTCCTGACCACCTTGCTGGGATCGTAAGATCTGTGTGGTCAGTGTGTCTATGTAAATCTCTCTCTCTCTCTCTCTACACACACACACACACACACACACACACACACACACACACACACACACACACACACACACACACACACACACACACACAAACGGACACATACTCGCAGTTTGTGTCCATTATGTAGGTGATATTTTTCGCACACGAACCTCAGCATTATATATTTATGTATTGAATTGAATTTCAGTGTGCAATTATTCGTGTATTCTTATTGTTGTTTATGTACACTAAGACCTCTCCGCGTTCTGTGTTTAGCCTTATGACTGGTGCTTCCTGTCCCACACCTGTTGAGATTTACCTCTCCCTCTCTCTCTCTCTCTCTCGTTGGGCGAAATTATCTTGGTTTCGTGTAGGGTTTCCTGATCTACAATTTATTCTTCCATTCGTTACCTTATATATTTTCTAGCATCTATATAATTATATGATAGGTTTCCATATCGTAAAATAATGTTTTGCGTGTCTTTATGGAGTCTGAAAATGACCCACAATTATCTTTCGAAACCCGTGTCGGTAAACTAATTTGCAAAATATATTAATTTGAACCCTATTGAAGTTACATAAAATGCAATCATGGGTGTATTATAGTAATCTCGCTTAATATTTGATTACAATTGTCTTACGGTTTTCTTTAAAAGAATCTAGATAGGCCAAACTCAATCTCCTGTTGGTGTTAAAGTATCCCTCTTTTCACCCCATTCGTCGGTAGGGTTTATAGGACATTCTTGCCACCACAACCCTTTAACATGGGAGTAAGACCACACGGCCGGTTTCTCCCATATTTCTCCCCTGTGTTATTAAACCTACTGACCTCTGGTTTGTTTGCCCCGAGGCCTTGTTTGAAAATGCAGACTAATTACCCGTGGTTGAAGTATCAGGCGAGACTCTTTCAACCGGGGCAGTAAACAAACAAAAAGCGCGGGTGATGGAGAGGTGAGTAAGGGTGGGAAAGGGTGTGTGAGAGTTGGCGCCAAAACCAACTCGGGGTGCAGTGTGATCAAGCGAGCTCCCGTAAATCATATTATGACTTCCTCTAGTTGCCGTTCCTTGTTTGTATAATGACGGACGTTGATTTGATGTGTTTATTATAGAGCCCAAATATATATTGCTAAGACATAAAAGGGTTCGTTTTTTTTTTTTTTTTTTTTTTTTTTTTTTTAAATGACACATTATCCCACCAACTTATCATATTTGCCCAAGGATGGACTAGGATATGTCTATTATATGCTAAATGTACTATATAGGAAATTGAAGGGATAGGGTGAGAATTATTATAATTATTTTTATAATGACTCACTAACCGAATGAAGAAGTGCGGGAGAGGGTACAACAGGGGAAGAGGGTTTTAGGAACGCTGAAAGCAGTAACAAGAAATAGGGTGGTCAGTATGGAAGTGAAGAAGTCCTTGCATGACAGTGTGGTAATCCCGACACTGACTTACGGAAATGAAGCATGGACTTTGGTTGAGAGACTCAGACCAAGAGTGAGAGCAGTGGAAATGAATTACTTAAGAAGTGCGTGCGGAGTTACATGGAGGGATAGACAGATTAATGAGGAAGTAAGAAGGAGGTGTGGTGTGGAGGTAGATGTGCTGGAAAGTGTGAAAAGGAACAACTTGAGATGGTTCGGCCATATGGAACATATGGAAAGCGAGAGAATGACTAAGAGGGTGTACGAGAGCGAGGTGGAGGGACAGAGAGGGAGAGGTAGACCGAATGAGAGGTGGAAGGATGGAGTGAGGAAGTACATGAACGAAGGCGGTGCTGGTTGGGGGGAGGGGCGTCGACTGACTGGGGACAGGTGCATGGGGGCGGTTCGTTCGTGGCCACCCCTTCGGGGATCACGGCGTCAGGCAATAGATAGATAGATAGACTAACCGAATGACTTGTTTAGCGGCTTGTCCTTGCTTGTATTATGAGATTAACAATGGAATTTATAAGTATAGGTTTATTATAATGTAAACATGCATTGCAGAGAAAGTTTATTATAATGTAAACATGCATTGCAGAGAAAGTAAAGTGGTAATAAGGGAAGTATAGTATTACTGTAAGGATACGGTATCCTTCCTAAGCTGAATAATTCTATACCGTTTATTGGTATCTGGAGTTTTTCATCGTACTACACAAACTAATACATTGTTTTTACAGTTGCACACATAAGTGATGTCGAGGCACCAAGATATTTCTATCAATAATTGGTATCAGCACTATCTAAGCATTAATTCATCGTTTCGAGTGAGATATGCAAACATGTTCCTATCTTTACACACTTTATTCAACATCTGACAGATATTAATACAGCACACAGTAAGCCAAACGTAATGCCAGTGGAGACATGATATATTTGGCCAACCGTACATTTGTGGAGTGGTCTATGCTGAGGGTAGGAAGCTGAGGGTGGTAAATGGGTGTGTTTTTGTTGACTAAAGCCACACCATACATACCTGCCCCACTTGATGTATTTTATAGTAAGTAGAAGGAGACAGATTAGGTGCTAGAAGTTCATCTTTTATTAATTATGTATTTTATGTGTTATTATTCTATGTGTATGAAGGAGACTAATATACCCCCGTATATTATAGTGTGTGAGTGTGGGTGCTGGGTTTTATATATTATAGTGTGTGAGTGTGGGTGCTGGGTTTTATATATTATAGTGTATGAGTGTGGGTGCTGGGTTTTATATATTATAGTGTGTGAGTGTGGGTGCTGGGTTTTATATATTATAGTGTGTGAGAGTGTGGGTGCTGGGTTATATATTATAGTGTGTGAGTGTGGGTGCTGGGTTTTATATATTATAGTGTGTGAGTGTGGGTGCTGGGTTTTATATATTATAGTGTGTGAGTGTGGGTGCTGGGTTTTATATATTATAGTGTGTGAGTGTGGGTGCTGGGTTTTATATATTATAGTGTGTGAGTGTGGGTGCTGGGTTTTATATATAGTGTGTGAGTGTGGGTGCTGGGTTTTATATATTATAGTGTGTGAGTGTGGGTGCTGGGTTTTATATATTATAGTGTGTGAGTGTGGGTGCTGGGTTTTATATATTATAGTGTGAGTGTGGGTGCTGGGTTTTATATATTATAGTGTGTGAGTGTGGGTGCTGGGTTTTATATATAGTGTGTGAGTGTGGGTGCTGGGTTTTATATATTATAGTGTGTGAGTGTGGGTGTTGGGTTTTATATATTATAGTGTGTGAGTGTGGGTGCTGGGTTTTATATATTATAGTGTGTGAGTGTGGGTGCTGGGTTTTATATATTATAGTGTGTGAGTGTGGGTGCTGGGTTTTATATATTATAGTGTATGAGTGTGGGTGCTGGGTTTTATATATTATAGTGTGTGAGTGTGGGTGCTGGGTTTTATATATTATAGTGTGTGAGTGTGGGTGCTGGGTTTTATATATTATAGTGTGAGAGTGTGGGTGCTGGGTTTTATATATTATAGTGTGAGAGTGTGGGTGCTGGGTTTTATATATTATAGTGTGAGTGTGGGTGCTGGGTTTTATATATATATAGTGTGTGAGTGTGGGTGCTGGGTTTTATATATTATAGTGAGAGTGTGGGTGCTGGGTTTTATATATTATAGTGTGTGAGTGTGGGTGCTGGGTTTTATATATTATAGTGTGTGAGTGTGGGTGCTGGGTTTTATATATTATAGTGTGAGAGTGTGGGTGCTGGGTTTTATATATTATAGTGTATGAGTGTGGGTGCTGGGTTTTATATATTATAGTGTGAGAGTGTGGGTGCTGGGTTTTATATATTATAGTGTGTGAGTTTGGATGCTGGGTTTTATATATTATAGTGTGTGAGTGTGGGTGCTGGGTTATATATATTATAGTGCGAGAGTGTGGGTGCTGGGTTTTATATATTATAGTGTGAGAGTGTGGGTGCTGGGTTTTATATATTATAGTGTGTGAGTGTGGGTGCTGGGTTTTATATATTATAGTGTGTGAGTGTGGGTGCTGGGTTTTATATATTTGCATTAATTTGTTTTCTGGTTTTATATATATATTTATTTATTTATTTATTTAAGAACCCTGAATCATGCACCCGTCTATACATAAACTCAACCACCGTCGACCCCACATAAATCTGAAACATGTTTCAATCGGATTTACGTTTTATTTAACTCTACATATAAACATACGATGTTATTGAGCTAAAGAAGGATCGTTGATTAATAAAGTTAGTCTTTGGGAAACTACTGGCTGTCGGTAACAAAATGGTATAAATCATTACTCAAACGAACACCTTTTGGGGGAAATATATCTCCGTAGTTCTGTTTTGGTAAGCTCTAAAATATAATCCACAGCTTCTGGGACAATTTCTTCCAGTAGTTATGAAGAACAAAACTAGGAAAAGGGGGGATTGGGCCTGAGTATATAGAAATAGATAGTTATGATAGTTCTATACAAAAAAAAAAAAAAAAGTGTTACGAGAATTCAGCCTCCTAAGCTATTCTATGACCGGAGGAAGCACTCTTAAGCTTCGTCTAAGTATGGATGGCACCAGGATCCACACACACGTGGATCCTGGTATAGCCTACGGTACCGTATTTGTATTGACATATGCCATTTTAACCATAGAATGCCGATATCTGAATGATGATGAATGAGGAAGGTCCTAGTACTTTTATGAGCGACTGTACCCCACCCCCTGGCCATATTGTTGCATCACGGACTAATGATATGCACGGAGGGCATTTGATTGCTGCTGTAAGACGCTGTGCAACTTGTAACAGTAATTCTATATACCATGACCAATCGATATACAGTTTATATAGCCTCTCAAAATTAAATCAATATATGAACAAGTATCCCAACAAAACAAGCACTATCCCTTTAAATACAATACCGGTACATAAATAACCTTCCTCTACATTTCTTAACCCTTTGAAGAGTGTCACGCAATTTGGCTATTCATTCTGGCTATTATTACGCGATGTTATACAGTTTAGGAAGGATCTGTGGGAATTATAAGGGTAAATTCCATCTCAGTTAACCCTCTGACTTCCATATACCTTTCCTAATCTCAATAAAATCGTCGAATAAATAGCCAGAAAACAGAAAATAAATGCGCATCGGTATCGTATCTTCAAAGAGTTAAGAGAGTTGTATATAATGTTGTTGACAAACAGAATAAACCTACTGTAAGCATACAGAGATATGCGCCGATAATCCCATACCGATACCGATATATGCTAATCTCATACCATACCGATAATCCCATACCGATACCGATATATGCTAATCCCATACCATACCGATAACCCCATACCGATAATCCCATACCGATAATCCCATACCGATAATCCCATACCGATACCTATATATGCTAATCTCCTCAACTCTTTTGGTACCGTATACAATGTAATATATACACTAACAAGCCATAATACATTTAAGGAGGGATGGTTCACTTTTTGGCATGTATTCATTATTTTTCTAGTTTCCTCCCTAGACCTCCATCAAATAAAAAAAAAAAAAAATCCATTAGATCCCCCTTCTAGATTAATTTGTACATTTTTCGGTACGCCGGTTCTTCCAACATTACAGGCTCACTATCGTTCGCCAGAGAAATAATTGACACCTAAATAGCACGAAAGGTCAAACAAATTGACGAAGAAATGGGGCGAAAGGTCTTAAAATCGACTAACTAATGGGGCAAACATCTTAACATTTAAAACTAATGGGGCTAAACATGAGGGAGAAAGTAGTCCAGAAAACCGGCCCATCCCCCCTTAAGCCGGTATCACACGAGCGCTTTTTCACTCAACATTTATCCTCAACACTGGTCTGGCAGCTTATGAGGTCAACATTTAGATGGTTTCGGTCACCTAAATACATCTATCATCAGTCTAATTTCCGATACCAGGGCAAAATATTCCAGTAATGTTGCCAGGAAAATGTTGACTATAAAAGCTCTCGTGTACCGTACCGTACCGGCTTTACACCCATTGGAAATGATCAAAGATTTAACCCTTTCTAGATCCGATTACGCACTGGTTATCTGGTTTGTGGCTATTGTTAGACGATTGTATTGAGATTAGGAAGGGTATATGGAGTCAGAGGGTTGATTGAGATAGTCTGCACCCCTTTTAATTCGCACCGATTCTTCCTAAACTGTATAAAATCGCGTAATAATAGCCAGACTAAATAATCAAATTGCGTAGAATATTCTTACTTAACCCCTACAGTACCGGTGACGTCCTTTTCATTACAATCTGGCCACTATTAGACGATTTTATTCAGCTGAGGAAGGACGTAGACTACTCATAACAATATTACAGACTCTATCAATTAATCCTTTTAGCTAGCCTACCATATAAACTTCTGAAGCTTCATAAAATCGTCTAAATGTACCGTAGCTGACATCAAATAAAAAAGACGTGGCCGGTACAGTACAGTACAGTACAGTACAGTACAGTACAGTACAGTACTGTACAGTACAGTACAGGTTAACACAAATATTCTCCAGATGCTTCATAAGATGCGATGCCGTATAACAATATTCGGTTCCGGTTCAGTTATATAGTTCACTGCTTTATGATATTCACAAGTTTTCCTATAATTGTCTATTACTCGTAATATTTCCGGGGTAGGCTACGTGTGCTATTAAGGGAGCCCACCTCGCTTTTGTTTTTGCTTTATCTCCCTCTCTCTTTGGCTTGCATCCATTCGGCCCCATTCAGCCTACTGTTTTAAGACGTTTACCCCCATCCAGGTGTCATTATTTTTCTGGCGAGTGGTAGCGATCCAGCATATATTTATTTTTGTTTTGACAGCAAGCTAAATTTGTAAATTTTTCGATAGAAAAATTTCTCCGGCGAAGCCGGATTTCTCCATACAATGCGGACTCGCTATCGCTCGCCAGGAAGATATCAACACCTACAACACCAAGTTCAGTCCATACTAAATAGAACAGCGAGGCTCGTATTTGATCTGCCTCCAAGAACCCCCACTTCTCATATTTGATAGAGCTGCACTGGTTGCCAGTTAAAACTAGGATAGAGTTTAAGTTGTGTCTTTTGACTTTTAAGGCACTTATGTTTGGCTAACCTAAGTATCTTGCGGACCTCTTGAGACGCCCTTGGGCACGTTCTGGTGCGATCCTGAGAAGCGGTGATGATGTGTTGCGTCTTGATGAACCGGTAGCTATCCAGCAGTCCTCTTTCTCTGATCGGTCCTTTTCTTTCGTGGCTCCTAGGTTATATAATTTAGATTCACAGGGATCTGCCTTGCTTAGGCCAATCGGCTTTCTGCAGACTCCCATTTTCTTATGTTCTTATGTTCTTATAATGAATTGCCTTTATCAATTAGACAGCTGAACTCCATAGACTCTTTCAAAAAAACAGTTGAAAACCTTTCTCGTCTGTAGGAGTTATGATCTTGCAAGTGGCACAGTGACAGGTCGTTACGGACTCTAACTGCTGCCATGTTAAATAATTGTTGTTGCTTGAACTACAGGTGAACTGCACCACACTTGAACTACAGGTGAACTGCACCACACTTGAACTACAGGTGAACTGCACCACACTTCTCTTGATTGTGGTGCACTGAGTTACGAGCGCTAGTGAATTCCTCTGGAAGAACTGGCGCTTACGAGAAATAAAAAACAGATTATTATTATTATTATTATTACTATGGGTTTCAGAGGCCGTGTTACATGTTTTTTCGGGAATAACTTCTTAACAAACAGTTGGATCAGTATGATATTTTGACACAGCTTTTTTCACACCGTGCCCTAATTTTCGTCAATATAGTGCATTACCAAAAGTGTAGAATTAAGCCACTTGTCCCTGTGTCATGAGGTTAAAGTCACACATTAATGACTAAGAAACGGACAAGCTATCGTGGCTTACCTGTGAGAACCACCAAACCATTATTGCTCCTCCATCAAACACGGTAGTTATCACCCACCACCCAACCCTACTAATCACCTTTAAATTCTAGTTATCTGTCAATATCAAGTATAAATATACAAAAAGTATGTTTTTTTGTATATTTATATTTTGATATTGACAGATAACTAGAATTTAAAGGTGATTAGTAGGGTATGTGGGTATGGTTATGTGGTTTGTACAAGTTTTATTTAGAAGGGTTGTGAGTATAGTACTTTTGGTCGGTGTGTCTTCTGCCTTTTTCTTCCCGCCTGGTTGGTGGGGCTTCCTAGGGTAATAGGGGCGACTCCTCGGTGCTGTTTCGGGGGGTGAGTTTTTGGCCTTGACCCGGTGACAGACGCGGTTGTGTTGTTTATCTTGGGGTGTCCTATTTCCTTTCTCTTCCTCTTCTTCTCGGCTGTTGGCCTTTTCGTCGCGGCCAAGTTTCCTCCTGCTGTGCTTGTTATTTGTCTTGGCGGTGTTGGGGTCTCGGTTGCAGGGAGATGTTGTTTTGGGGGTATTTTAATTCACACTTTATTTTTTTAACTTCCCTCTTTATTTCAACATCTATTCTCCTTTTCTTTCCCCTTCTCTTATCAACCTTTTCACTTTTGTCACTCTCGCCAACTCTGTTCACCTTTTGTCCAAGTGGAATGGGTTCACTATGAACGTCCTGAGACACAAGATCTTCAAAGATAAGGCAGTCATCATTCTTCACCAATCCGAAGGCGACATGCTTCTGTTCAGATTGACAGAAGCCACGCCACATTTCTTCTTCGGAGTCCTCTTCTCCTAGCCCATGCCCATATAGAGAACAGTGCAGCACACCAAGACGTCTTAATACGATCATTCCTATCAGTATTTTAGAATTAATTACTGAATCTATGACCAGTGCGTCACTTATAACATCTACTGAATTAATACAAACACATAATTCTTGTATTCTGTGAGTAGCTGTTTTATATCCAGCCAAGGTATCTATAAGATATGGATACTGCAACGGAGATTCTTTTAAACCTAATTTCTGTACAAGATTAGCTGGAATACAAACATCATTTGACCCTGTATCCGGGATAACGTAAACGGGTTGCTCACCCACGATACATTTTACCCTAACGCAGCAACGAGGAAGGGGAATACTTACGTCAACATCTCTCATAATCATGTATGGTGATTCATCGTCCATGTATATTGAACACTCATGGGTAAATAGTACATCCCTTCCCAGGATGCACATATCATGAAGATTTGTATGCACTGCCATATAAGGTTTAATGCATAACCCACTATCTAATTCAAGAGTTTGATTACCTAGAATCCCCATCATGGATGGATGAATAGATGGGCCTACCGGTACTTTCCGAAATTGTGACTGAAGTCCAAGCTCCATCACTAGTCTAGGTGATATTACTGTATACGAGCAACCGGTATCAAGCATGAACTGTATTTTATGACCTCTAAGTTTACCATCTAGATACAATATACCACCAAAAGTACCAGTACCGGTACCCCAATACAATTCTACGCGATTCATAGTGTAGGTTTAACTACAAAAGTAAAGACAAATGACCACGTTAAAGATATTTAGCTGTTGAATTATAGAAGTGGTAGATGATTCTTACAAAATAGTTGTATACATACAATAATCAACCTGTTGTAAGCAACGTAGTTAATGTTATGCTCGCCTGGCTGCCGTCCTAGTATCACTGAAGTCTGAAGCTACCTATCTTGTCAGTTTAACTCAAGATGTTAAGAAATTCATTATAACCTTTAAGTAAACTATATTTTTACAATTAATAACATTGATATTACTATACACAGTCATGTTGTCCTGAAATGTTTACGAAATAATATATAAAGATAGAAATATTTTGCAAATTCTAAATATTAAACAAGTTGTCCAAAGAAATGGCATTTTCTGTACAGTACTATTAAGATAATGTAATTTAAAGCAAATTTAATGCAAAGGCTTATCCCTCAATACTTCATCTGATATATAATTATATACTGTATATATATATATATATATATATATATATATATATATATATATATATATATTATACAGTAGCGTCGCTTTGTTTACTTTACGTTCGGAGTGACTTCCCGGTCCCGCCTTGGCGGTCGACTTCAAATGGCTAAGCTTATAACCAGTTGTTGGGTCCATTTTTTGATCAAGACTTGCGTTATAGGCCGTGGGATACAGGACAGGGTTGAAGGGGGGGGGGGGGTCTCTGCCCCCCCTCACCACCCCGTGAATTATAATAATCGTCATATGTGGCCAGCAGGGGGCAAGTAAAACAGCTGGCAGTCACCTCGAGCGTCCTGGGTAAACAAACCGTGACGATCCGAAGCGACGACGGACACCCGCCGCCGATTTTCGGCACAAATGCGCCGTTTTATTCTCGTCGAAAACCAAATTTAAAAAGTTATTATATCGTTTTCAATACTATTACCGGACCAGAAAAAGGTGTAGCTTGGTGTTGGCTGCGTGGAAACCTAAAAAAAATATGTATTAAATCCTCGGTGGTACCTGTCAAATAGGTGTCCAGTAACTAAACTCGTACCAAATATATATATATATACAGGGTGTTTTAAAACAACACTGCCAGACCTCATCTGCTAATTAGTAAATACAATAACGAAGAAGATTATCTAAGGACAAAATGCAAAATAATATACCATTAATTATTTAAACCGCATAGAGTAAAATAATTAGTGACACCCAGGTATGAGCTATAATCCGAACACGGGCTAGTGTTTAAAAGAGAATCTATTACCTGGTTATACTAACATATATATATATATAATTATATATATATTTATTGTATTTATTTATTTTTTGTATAGTTTCCATTGATGTTTATTATATATTTGTATAGTCCATTTGTCCTATAGTATTTTTCCACTGTTCACGTTATCTTCCATTTATGTATACTGCATATCCGCTTATTCCCTCTTGTTTGTTTTTATATATTTGTATATATCGGTGTGTGTGTGTGTGTTATTTAGATGCATTGGTGTGCGTTTGTGTTTAGATGTGTGTTCGTACATCCATTGGTGTCACTGGTGTTAACGTCTACCCTGGTGATGGTGGTGGTGGCACTGTGGCGGCGGTGGTGGTGGCACTTTATCGGGGTGCCATCAGCGGGAGGAGAGAGAGAGAGGGAGGGTTATTTATTTTATTTATTTATTCATTCAATTATTTATTTATTCAATTATTTATTTATTTATTTATTTATTTATTCATTCAATTATTTATTTATTTATTTATTTATTCATTCAATTATTTATTTTATTTATTTATTCAATCAATTATTTATTTATTTATTTATTCATTCGATTATTTATTTATTTATTTATTTATTTATTCAATTTATTTATTTATTTATTTATTTATTCATTTATTTATTTATTCATTCAATTATTTATTTATTCAATTATTTATTTATTTATTTATTTATTCATTCAATTATTTATTTATTTATTCATTCAATTATTTATTTATTTATTTATTTATTCAATTATTGATTTATTTACCGAATATTAGTTTCCTCTAGCTTAAAGAAATAGCCCCAAAAACCTCCTTCCAGATAAAGGCCAAAGGCCGGTTCTTCCTACATTAAAGGCTCGCTATCGCTCGCCAGGAATACCTCTACACCTAAATGGCACCACAGGTCTAAACCATCGCCTAACTAATTATGTCAAGAAAGGAATTTATTTAAGTAATTCGATATTTTTAAAGTTCTGTAAAATACGAAGGACAATGATTGGAATGAAGTCAATAGGCGTATGTAAATTACGAGAGAGAGAGAGAGAGAGAGAGAGAGGTTACGACAAATTCAAATAATACAAATTGTCTTTCCTGGTGGCTCAATTTTTCCTTGTCACAATATATCACTCTCTCTCTCTCTCTCTCTCTCTCTCTCTCTCTCTCTCTCTCTCTCTCTCTCTCTCTCTCCACCACTACAGCCTTTACAATTTAACATCACCAAAACTACGAACGCCACCATCATCACACCAAACCTTAAACAAACCACTATAGCAACCACCACAAACTACCTATTAATGAATCACAACCACCACAAACTACCCATCAACAAACCAACAATAAACACCACAAACTACCTTTTAACAAACCGCAATAACCACTACCACCAGGTCAGGTGAAGGTATTGAGGAATAAGCCTTTACAACGGCACCTCGTAGCTACCTTCTACTTTTTCCTATTTTCTGAAGAGTGTAGAGAGGGGAGAAGGGGTGTTGGAGAGAGAGGAAGCTGTTGGAGTAGCTTTGGTATGCGTGTTATTAGTCTGTATACGTCGTCGAGGTGTTCCCCCGACTGGGTGCGAGCATGTGAAACACGCTAGGACGTACTACCACACCCACTAAATGTCCGTCTTGGCTGGGATCGAATCCAGGTCACATAAAGAGCACAGCAGCCACCTTAGAATGAAGAGTAAAAAACGTGTGTAGAGGGAGAGTAGCACATAAAGGTTGAATTGACGCCCACCAGCTGTTGTAGGGGGTTAAGAGAGAGAGAGAGAGGGAAACAGGTGAGGAGAGAGAGAGAGGGGGGGGGGGGTTGTAAGGTGAGAGTGAAGAGACTGGTGACACTGCTCTGTACAGTCACTATACAAATTCGTGGACCCCTTACGTTTTTCTGTTTGCAATTATAACTATCTGGGTTGCTTGTTGGATGAAAATTGCTTTTAACCCCTTCTGTACCAGCGACGTCTTCTTAATTTTATTCTAGCTATATTTAGACAATTTTGCGCTGCTTGAGAAGGAACTGTGGTAGTAAAAACGGCTAATTAGGATAGGTCGAAGGCTGTTGATTGCCGGAGGTCCCTTTAAAACTGAATAAAATCGTCTAATGATAGCCAGAATAAAGTTAAAAAGACGGCGCTGGTACTGAACGTGTTAAATTAATGGTACATTTTGTTTGAGTGACTGTACAAGAACTGTAAAGCTTTCATCTGTATTTCATGACGTGTTATAAGGAGACTACCGAGGATTTTAGGGGGGGGATGGTTGATTTTTCTGGAAACCTTTCTCCCTCGTGTTTAGCCCCATTGCATATGAGATTTTAAGACGTTCGGCCCATTAGTTAGGCGATTTTGAGACCTTTCGTCCCATTTGGCAAACCTAAAAGGTATGGTAAGAAAGTTATCAGTCACAATAAACGTTTAAAGTAATGTTTGATGAGGAACATAGGATGCCAACCCACAGTTTGATGAGGAACATAGGATGCCAACCCACAGTTTGATGAGGAACATAGGATGCCAACCCACAGTTTGATGAGGAACATAGGATGCCAACCCACAGTTTGATGAGGAACATAGGATGCCAACCCACAGTTTGATGAGGAACCATAGGATGCCAACCCACAGTTTGATGAGGAACATAGGATGCCAACCCACAGTTTGATGAGGAACATAGGATGCCAACCCACAGTTTGATGAGGAACATAGGATGCCAACCCACAGTTTTGATGAGGAACATAGGATGCCAACCCACAGTTTGATGAGGAACATAGGATGCCAACCCACAGTTTGATGAGGAACATAGGATGCCAACCCACAGTTTGATGAGGAACATAGGATGCCACCCACAGTTTTGATGAGGAACATAGGATGCCAACCCACAGTTTTGATGAGGAACATAGGATCCAACCCACAGTTTGATGAGGAACATAGGATGCCACCCACAGTTTGATGATGAACATAGGAGTGCCAACCCACAGTTTTGATGAGGAACATAGGATGCCAACCCACAGTTTGATGAGGAACATAGGATGCCAACCCACAGTTTGATGAGGAACATAGGATGCCAACCCACAGTTTGATGAGGAACATAGGATGCCAACCCACAGGTTGATGAGGAACATAGGATGCCAAACCCACAGTTTGATGAGGAACATAGGATGCCAACCCACAGTTTGATGAGGAACATAGGATGCCAACCCACAGTTTGATGAGGAACATAGGATGCCAACCCACAGTTTGATGAGGAACATAGGATGCCAACCCCACAGTTTGATGAGGAAACATAGGATGCCAACCCACAGTTTTGATGAGGAACATAGGATGCCAACCCACAGTTTGATGAGGAACATAGGATGCGCAACCCACAGTTTTTGATGAGGAACATAGGATGCCAACCCACAGTTTGATGAGGTACCATAGGATGCCTAAACCCACAGTTTGATGAGGAAGCATAGGATGCCAGACCCCCAGTTTGATGAGGAACAGTAGGATGCCAACCACAAGTTTGATGAGGAACATAGGAGTCGCTACCCATCAGTTTGATGAGGAACATAGGATGCTCAACCCAACCCAGTTTGATGATGAAACGAGGGATTCCAACCCACCATTTTGATGAGGAAGCATAGCAATGCCAACCCTACAGTTTTCTGAGGAACATAGATCCACCACCACAGCTATACTATTTCCTAATTCCCTTCTATAATGTTAAGGGCAGGTTTCCACTTGAGGGATTTTTTTCTTTCCCGGCTTTCTTCGCGCTCATGTTTGAGAATCCCCATGCTTTTGAGATTTTAGATGTCGCAACAAAATAAACCGGATTAGTTTGGCGATTTTAAGAACTTTCACCCATTTATGTCACTTTTAAGACCTTTCGTGCCATTTAGGTGTCGATTTTTTCCTGGCGAGCGACAGCGAGCCTGTAAATTAAGAGGAACCGGCCTTCGGCCGGGAAATGTTTCTACCGAAAAATTTACAAATTTATTTTGAAAGGGGGTCTAGGGGGTGTAATTTTAAGCTTGATGAAAAAGTAGGGAACAAACTAAATACCTCCCCTTAAACTGAAAATAAGATGATCAGTCAATAATTATATATATATATATATATACCGTATATATAATTGTGTGTTGAGATTGAGAATAGGGTACTGACGAATATATGTGTGTTATATAAGGAATAGTGTTAAAGAATGGTGAGAGAGAGAGAGAGAGAGAGAGAGAGAGAGAGAGAGAGAGAGAGAGAGAGAGAGAGAGAGAGAGTTGCCACCCACACCGCTTGCCAAAAACCACCTTTTTTCTCACCATTCTCGCCGTTTCTTCCTATCTCCGCTTGCTCACTCTCACTCTCTCTCTCACTCCCACTCACATTCTACCTAGTGTGTGTAAGAGAAAGAGAGAGAGGGGGGGGGGGGTATTAAATAAAGTGATGGATATATTTAAGAAAGGAGAAAAAGAGTTGGATGAAGTAAGGAAATGTTAGAATATATAAAGAAACTGGTGTATACAGAAAAACTGAGATAATACAAGACGATGGAAGTGGGAGGAGAGAAAGGACAGAAAAAAGAGAAGGATTATTTAGTAAAGAAAAGTATATGGACAAAATCAAAGAGAAAATGGGAGGGATTTGATTGATGTGGATTGTAATATATATATATGAGAAAAGAGCAATAACGAACTGAAAAAGAAAGGAAGAGAGTCATAAAGAAGACAGAAGAGAGGAGAGGAATAAAGAAGAACCGAGAGAGAGAGAGAGAGAGAGAGAGGAGTTTGTGGTGGGGGGGGGGGGGGGGGGGGGGGAGGGGGAGATACACCTGCGCCCATCATTCACCTCCCCCAGACTAATCTTGGAAACTCCCTCTTCTTCTTCTTCGTCTTCTTCCTCCTCTTCTGCCTCTTATTCTTATTCGTTCTATTATTCTTGTTAGTCTTTTTCCTCTTCCTCTTTTTCTCCCTCTTCTTATTTTTCCTATTGTTGTTGTTGTTCATATTCTTTTGTCTTATTATTATTATTATTATTATTATTATTATTATTGTTATTCTTTTTCTTTTGTCTTCTTGTATTTGTTGTTGTTGTTCTTTGGTGTCTTGTACTTATGCTTGTTTTAATCGTTTGGGTCTTGTGTGTGTTCGTGTGTTCGTGTGTGTGTGTGTGTGTGTTCATTATAATTTTGTTCTATTTTTGTTCTTCGTTTTCTCTTCTTTTGGTGGATATTATGTGACCATCGGTGTGTGTCTGTGTGGGTGTCGATAACCAAGATATCACAAAAACTAATAGACGGATTTAGACGAAACCTGGCCAGTACCTTCATCAAGTACCCAAATGGATATGAACAATTAGTCTAACTGATCAAATACAGTAGAATATATTAGTGTAGGTCGTGTATCGTTCCTCCAATTTTTTTTCTATATTTTGGCTAACTCTAGACGCTTTTACTGGCTCTGTAGTGCCCTCTAGGAATTCAAGGGGCGAAATGCGTCTTAATTATAAGGACAGTGGTTATTATTTGGGGTCTATAATATATATTTATTTATTCATTTATGTTTTTAGTTTCCTCAGTAGACCTCCATCAAGCTTAATATCACTCACACCCCCCTTAGACCCCTTTTCAAGATAAATGTGTACATTTCTCGGTAGAATAATGTCCCGGCCAAAGGCCGGTTCCTCTTAAATTGCAGGCTCGCTTTCGCTCGCCAAGAACAAAATCGACACCTAAATGGCACGAAAGGTCTTGATATTAATAAAGAAATGACACGAAAGGTTTTAAAACAGACAAACTAATTGGGTGAACGTCTTTATTTAAACCTTTTGAAAATACTAAAAAAATGGGGCTAAAGATGAGAAGAAGGGATGACCCATTCAAAACGAACAGATCTCCCCTTCCTCAACCTTGCTAAATGAGGACTTTATTATTTGGGGTCATAATATATATTTATTTATGGTTTTTTTTAAGGTTTCCCTCCTCCCAGACTAAATAACATCGACTAATAATAGCCAGAATGCACGGAGGTCTTGGATTAAATAAAGGAAATGACACGAAGGTTTAAAAACAGCGTCAATTTGGGTGAACGTCTTTATAAAACTGGGGCTAAGTGAAGGGGTTAAGACAGGTGGGGGGGTGGGGGTGGTGGATGGTATGATTCAGT
>JAVRFV010000360.1:5000-30000 GCA_032716605.1 Paralithodes platypus
TTTCTTTTCTACTTTGTCTAGAAGTGTGTGTGTGAAGACCATTCCCCCACATGCGAACAATACTCAATACAAGGACGTAATGTGCCCCTGTACAGAGCAAGAAGCTGTGCAGGAGTAAAGAGTAAAGAAACCCTTTAGTCAGTTGAGCACACCCAGCTTCTGGGAAGTCGTTTTACGTTTTCGCAAGAGTGGTAATATGGTCTTTCCAAGATAATTCAGGTAAAAAGAGACCGGGAATACTGAGAGAAGATAAAAGGTTGATGTGTGTATTATTGAAGTATAAGGTATTGTCCTGTGGGACTTCTTGATGGGTAGATAAATGGAGAAATTGGGGTTTGGAAGCATTGAAAGCAACAACATATGCTACTGCCCCAATTGGAAATGGTTGACTGATCAGAAGATAATTATACGTGCCATGTTACGTGAGTTTTGGAGTGATTGCATGCTGGGGCGTTCTGATACCCTAGTTGAATAGTGTAAGGTAGAGTCATCACCGTATGCATGGAGAGGACTGGAGGTACAGTTGAAAAGGCGGCACGCGGTTTTTCCCCCTTACTCCAAACCTCAATACGACTAAATAAAACCCTCCACCAGGTAGGTATAACCTCTCTCTCTCTCTCTCTCTCTCTCTCTCTCTCTCTCACTCTAATTTCACTCACTCTCACACTCACTCACTCACTCTCTCTCTCTCTCTCTCTCTCTCTCTCTCTCTCTCTCTCTCTCTCTCTCTCTCTCGTGGACACAAAGGCCTTATTAACCCGCGCCATCTGTCTTGCCTAAACTTTCCCACTTCTCGTTCATACACACCTCGGAGGATGAGTGTGTGTGTGTGTGTGTGAGAGAGAGAGAGAGAGAGAGAGAGAGAGAGAGAGAGAGAGAGAGAGAGAGAGAGAGAGAGAGAGAGAGAGAGAGAGAGAGAGAGAGAGATGAATTATAGTTTTATTCTTTTTCTTTAACCCCTTCGTCTTGATTAATTAAGGGAGCCCACCTCGCTTTTTTTCTCTTGCTCTCCCTCTCTTTGGCTTGTATCCATTTGGCCCCATTACGCCACCTGTTTTAAGACGTTTACCCCCATCCATTTTACCCCCATCCAGGCGTCAATATTTTCCTGGCGAGCGGTAGCGAGCCAGCATATATATGTTTTTGTTTTGACAGCAAGCTAAATTTGTAAATTTTTCGATAGAAAAATTTCCGGATTTCTCCATACAATGGTGGCTCGCTATCGCTCGCCAGGAAGAAATCGAAACCTGGATGGGGATAAACGTCTTAAAACAGTTGGCTGAATGGGGCCGAATGGATACAAGCCAGGGAAAGAGAGAAAAGGAGAGAAAGATAAAACAAAAAAGCCGGGGTAGTACCCGCTTTTTCTGGACCCCTTACTCCATCATGTTTAGGAGATTAGTTTAGAGGTTTTAAGACTTTCGCTCCGTTAGTTTGGCAAGGTTATGGTCTTCGAAAGGGGTGGAGTCATAGAGTGTGAGGTGAAGCTGAACTATGGAGATCGTCAACTCTTTTAAGTATCTGGGCAGTGTGTTGAGTAAAGATGGAACTATGGATGAAGAAGTGCGGGAGAGGGTACAACAGGTGAAGAGGGTTGTAGGAACGCTGAAAGCAGTAACAAGAAATAGGGTGGTCAGTATGGAAGTGAAGAAGTCCTTGCATGACAGTGTGGTAATCCCGACACTGACTTACGGAAGCGAAGCATGGACGTTGGTTGAGAGACTCAGACCAAGAGTGAGAGCAGTGGTAATGAATTACTTAAGAAGTGCGTGCGGAGTTACATGGAGGGATAGACAGACTAATGAGGAAGTAAGAAGGAGGTGTGGTGTGGAGGTAGATGTGCTGGAAAGTGTGAAAAGGAACAACTTGAGATGGTTCGGCCATATGGAACGTATGGAAAGCGAGAGAATGACTAAGAGGGTGTACGAGAGCGAGGTGGAGGGACAGAGAGGGAGAGATAGACCGAATGAGAGGTGGAAGGATGGAGTGAGGAAGTACATGAACGAAGGCGGTGCTGGTTGGGGGAGGGGCGTCGACTGACTGGGGACAGAGGTGCATGGGGGCGGTTCGTTCGTGGCCACCCCTTCGGAGATCACGGCGTCGGGCAATAGATAGATAGACAGATAGTTTGGCGATTTTGAGACCTTTCGCCTAATTTTTGTGTTAATATTAAGACCTTTCGTGCCCTTTAGCTGTTAATTTTTTCCTGGCGAGCGATAGCGAGCCTCTTATTTTAGAAGGAACCGGCCTTTGGCCGGATTTTTTTTCTATCGAAAAATGTATAAATTTATCTTGAAAGGGGGTCTAGGGGGTGCTTTTCTAAGCTTGATGGAGATCTAGCGAGGAAACTCAAACATAAATGAATAAATAAATATATAGACCAAAACCAAGCACTACCCCCTTAAACAATAGGCATCTTCACACATGGTAACAATGTGTTCCAATCAAGGGATGAGTGGGTGGCAAGGAGGCGCAGCTACTTGTTCAACTCAGTCAACAACTAATTACTTTTGCTCAACGACACCATCTAAGATCAACAGGTAGCAACAGTAAGGTTTTCTCGTGTCCTCTCTTGCCCATACCTTAATCAAACGAATCGGACGCCAAATGGTAGATACGTGGCAGCAGTGAACGTTCCCATTATCAACAAATTCAAGCAATCATGAAGTTAATTTGGTACTTACAATGAATGAATGTAATGCAGCACAGGAAACAGACCACTCTCCAACGCCAGTACTTACCTGAGGAAAAGACAAAACAGAACATTAGTAATTAATTTATATGGGTTATCAATTATATTTTGGCCATGTATTAATTAATGTTAACTGCACGAAAGGTCTTAATATTGACAAAGAAATTAGATGAATAGCTTTAAATGGGGTGTATGTCTTACAATGGCATGACTAATGGGGTTAAACATGAGGGAGGAGGGGCACAA
Source organism: Paralithodes platypus (assembly GCA_032716605.1). Taxonomy (NCBI): domain Eukaryota; kingdom Metazoa; phylum Arthropoda; class Malacostraca; order Decapoda; family Lithodidae; genus Paralithodes; species Paralithodes platypus. The sequence continues at coordinate 7,939 of JAVRFV010000360.1, forward strand.
GCAAATATATAAATAAATAAAATATCTGCCCTTAATCCTCAACACTGGTCTGGCAGCTAGTGAGTTCATCTTTAAAAATAAATTGGTCAATAAATCTCCATCTTCATGCTAGTTTTCAAGAACAGTGCAAAATACGTTCCTCAGAAATTACTCAGATCATTAAAACTTGTGTATATACTATATATATATTTGTTTGTTTCTTATTAGCATAGTTCTTATTATACATCTTATGAAGAGATTTCAACTTGCGGGTTTTTTTTTTTTTTTTTGGATCCCTATCTCCGTCATGTTTAGCCCTATTGCAATTGAGATTTTAAAAGGTTCGGTCCATTAGTCTGGCGATTTATAAGAACAGTTGCCCATTTTGTTTGTCAATTTTAGACAATTCGTACCCTTTTGGTGTCGGTCTTTTCCTGGCGAGCGAAAGCGAGCCTGTAATTTAAGAGGAACCGGCCTTTGGCCGGAACATTTATACTGAAAAATATACAAATTAATCTTTGTTTTATTTTTATATATTTGTTTTTCTTTTTTATTAGTATTTTTTAGATTGATTGAGGTCAAGGGAGCAAACTAAAACAAATATATATACCGGTATTGATACAAAATAAATACATAAATATTATAACGTTCACTTAACGGACTAAATGCGTAAAGGCGGACTAACGAGGGAGTAAACCGAGCACTTAACCCTCTCCGACATATGACGCAATTTTGAGCCTATTAGGGATACTTTAAAGCCTTTATTACCATCAGGGTTTTTTACAAACCTTTATTTTAGTTACTTCAACCTCTGCAGTTGTCTTTGAGTTAGATGTGGGCAGAAAACTAATTTTTGGAGAGGTAATTATAAGAGTGAGAGAACTCTATTTCTTATTGCTAATCTGGCAACCTCTGCGTCATATATGTCTGAAGGGGTTAAATGGGTTTGTATTATGTATATAGCGTAACCTGAGAGAGAGAGAGAGAGAGAGAGAGAGAGAGAGAGAGAGAGAGAGAGAGAGAGAGAGAGAGAGAGAGAGAGAGAGAGAGTTAAAACCTCAAAACTAATATGCTAAATATGAGGGAGAAGGGGGTCCAGAAAAAGCGAGTAGTACCCCCTTAAAGAACGAGTTTACATAATTTTAAGATTTGTCTTCAATTACCGATACTGGATGGAAGCCATTAGGTGATTGCCGTCATATATGTATATATATATATATATATATATACATACCGGTATATATATATATATCCTAACCCCTTCTGTACCAGCGACGTCCTTTTTCATTAAACTCTGGCAATTATTAAGACGATTTTATTCAGCTTAGCAAGGACGTCTACCAATTAAAGAGCGACATATACTATCTCAATGGTAACTTTTAGCTACCATATAACCCTTTAGTATTCCATGATGTGGGGTTTCATTATGGTCTGGCTGATAGTTTTTTTCCTATGTGTATGAAGGAGACAAAAGGCAGGTTGCCTGTAACGAGTGTCTCTCCCAGAGTCAAAAGAGTGACAGACAGCCAAATTCAAGGGGCGTTGTGGTCAAAATGCCTGGACACTCGAAGCTTAAAGCATTTTAAGTCATATGATGAAGGAAATATTGATTGAGGGAGAGAGTTCCAGAGGACACTAGTTGAGTAGAAGAAAGACTGAGGAAATTAGCCAATTCTTGGATTGGGCAGAATAGCCGTGGGACTGTGTTGAAAGGTGGGTGCCTCGTACATGCTGCAAGGGATGCACTGAGAGAGCTCTGAAGAACACTGATTGTTGTAATAGCGATAGAAGAGTGAAAGAAATGCAAAATTGCGGCGTGTAGAAAGAGATTGTAGGGAACTAGTCAGAGGAAGTGAATTGATGAGGTGAAATGCTTTGGAATCTACTCTTTGGAGAAGTGTCAAATGTGATATGGGTGGAACCTCCCCACAAATGCGAACAATACTCGATACATGGGCTCACTGTACCCCTATACAGAGGCAGAAGCTCTGATATTATGCAACTTTGGAAAGATATTTTGGAATCCACTAGGAAAAAAGTATCTCAATTAACTCTTCGATATTCACAATTCCTTCCTAAGTTCAATAAAATCGTCCGGTGGGAGAGGTGGGTGGGGGAGAGAACCTTCTGCTTTGCTCTCGTTGTCTTCCAATTCGTAGTCAATAGTATGTTCGATTTAAGTCCGTATTATCTAGTAGAGACCGTCGTGTCTGTGTAGTTTGTGTATGTAAAAAGTCCGTATTATCAAGTAGAGACCGCCGTGTCTGTGTAGTTTGTGTATGTCATTTTATATACCTCTCTCATCGTTCTCCCAGGGATAAATGTGTCACTACTGTCCTCCACACCTTCTCCCAGCGACAGTGTGGACATGTTGTTGGTGAGGAGATCTGAGGGCCGGGTGTCACTGAGGAAGAGGTTAGGAAAGAAAACAGGCCAGGGACTCGTTTGGACATGCTGTCAGAGGAAAGAATGAGAGGGAGGTGTGTGGGTGTGGGTGTGGGTGTGGGTGTGGGTGTGGGTGTGGGTGTGTGTATGTGTGTGAGTGTTGGTAGATGAATTTAGGTAATCGAAATATTGTAAATGTTTACCTCATAAGCTGCCAGACCTGTGTTGAGGATAAATGTTGAGTGAAAAAGCGCTCGTGTGATACCGGCTTAACACTAACCTCAGAACAATAGTGGGTAGGTGCAATGCATATACACACTATACTCAATTGTTTTCCTTAGCAACAAATTTCCCTATACTTAATGATAAAGTATGACACTTTTTTTTTTGTCTATGTGAGTGAGGGAGGCAAAAGATAGAACGGACTGTAGCGAGTGCTTCCCCCAAAGTTGAAAGAGTGACAGGCCAAAATGCCTGGACACACGGAGTTTGAAGCAATTTAAGTCATAGGAAGAGGGAAAGACTGATTCTGGGAGAGAGTTCCAGAGCTCAGCTGTTGAATAGAAGAAAGTCTGAGAGTAACGTTGCACTCTTGGGTTAGAGAGTTGAACAGAGTAGGGGTGGGATAGTGTTGCAAGACGGGTACCACGTACCCTACGTAGAGGTGGTATACACTGGGAGAGCTCTGAGGAACACTGATTATTATAGTAGCAATAGAATAGCGAGAGATGCAACACTGCGGCGGAGAGAGAGAGATTTCAGAGAGTTGGTGAGTGGACGGGAGTTAATGATACGAAAGGCTTTCCTTTCTACTTGGGTCTAGGAGTGCTGTGTGAGAGGATCTCTCACTCACTCACTCACTCACTCACTCACTCACTCACTCACTCACTCACTCACTCACTCACTCACTCACTCACTCACTCACTCACTCACTCACTCACTCACTCACACTCACTCACTCACTCACTCACTCACTCACTCACTCACTCACTCACTCACTCACTCACTCACTCACTCACTCACTCACTCACTCACTCACTCACTCACTCACTCACTCACTCACTCACTCACTCACTCACTCACTCACTCACTCACTCACTCACTCACTCACTCACTCACTCACTCACTCACTCACTCACTCACTCACACTCACACTCACACACACACACACACACACACACACACACACACACACACACACACACACACACACACACACACACACACACACACACACACACACACACACACACACACACACACACACACACACACACATTCAAGTAGCCCACCCCGACATAGGAGAGCTGGAGATCAAGTATATTATTGTAGTTAGGATATTGTATTAAGGGGGGGTCACCTCGCTTTTTTTTTATCTTTCTCTCCTTTTCTCTCTTTCTCTGGCGTGTATCCATTCGGCACCGTTCAGCCAACTGTTTTAAGACGTTTATCCCCATCCAGGTGTTAATTTCTTCCTGGCGAGCGAAAGCGAGCCAGCATTGTATGGAGAAATCCGGCTTCGCCTGAGAAATTTTTCTATCGAAAAATGTACAAATTTAGCTTGCTGTCAAAACAAAAACATATATATGCTGGCTCGCTACCGCTCGCCAGGAAAATATTGACACATGGATGGGGGTAAAGTCTTAAAACAGTAGGCTGAATGGGGCCGAATGGATACAAACCAAAGAGAGAGAGAGGGAGAGGAAGAGAACAAAAGCGAGGTGGGCTCCCTTAAGGGTTTGTGATGAAGAAAGTCAGCGGGGTGGAAGGCAAATACTTGGACATTATAACTTCTGACTTGGTTCTCGTTTGTGGGGACTGGCTGGATATTGACAAACTACGGAGACTGGCAGAGATATATATATACTGTATATATGAAAACCATATTACTTCTTGGAATATGCAGTTCAATTCTGGTCTCCAGCACTCAGGAAAGATATATAGTGATTGGAAAGAGTACAAGCTAGGGCTACACATCTTATTCCATTGATAGGAAGACTGAGCTATTTACGGGCCCCCCGGGAAAGGTGTTTAACCCTTTCTGTACCAGCGACGTAATTTTTAGTTATATTTAAGCTACATTTAGACGATTTTGTGCAGTTTAAGAAGGATCTGTGGTAGGTAAAAGGGTTGGTCGAGACAGTTTGAAGTCATAATATTGCTACAAGTCCTTTTCTAAGCTGAATAAAAATCGTCTCATAGCTGACAGAATATGATGAAAAGGACGTCCCTGGTACTGAATGGGTTAAGGGGAGATGGGCCGGTTTTCTGGACCACTTTCTCCCTCATGTTTAGCCCCATTAGTTTTCAGGTGTTATGATGTTTGCCCCAATAGTTTGACGATTTTAATACCTTTCGCCATATTTCGTCTTCAATATTTAGACCTTTCATGTTATTTAGGTGTAAATTTTTCTCTGGCAAACGATAGTGAGCCTGTAATGTTGGAAGAACCGGCCTTCGGCCGGAACATTTTTCTACCGTAAAATGTACAAATTAATCTAGAAGGGGGATGTAATGGATTTTTTGTTTTAATTTGGTGGATCTGTAGGGCGGAAACTAGAAAAATAATGAATGCATGCAAAAATCGCCCAAAAAGTGAACCATCCCCCCTTAACGAGAAAATAAGTCTTGCCATCGGAGTTACGGGTGTATGCGATCCCCGTAAAGCATATCACAAACGTACCCGCCTAGTTTACATAATATACAGCTTACGAAACATCTCACACGTATACATCCACATACTCTCATGTTATGCATACCCACGAATATCCAAGAAATGAGACCCACTAAAATATATAAAATCCCTAAAATCTCTCTCTCTCACATCCACACACACACAAACACACATAACCACACCCACACACACACACACAAACACACATAACCACACCCACACACACACACATAACCACACCCACACACACACACAAACACACATAACCACACCCACACACAACCACACCCACCCACACACACACACATGCAAGTGAGGGCGATGGGCTGGTCTATCAGAGTGAGACCTGAGCGATCTCTGCCATACCCATAGCTTACTCTGACTGTTCCTTTTACTTATATATTTTCTAAATCTCAAGTGACGGCGTCTCTTCCGTGGATTGACCTCCCAATCTACCAAGATTGGAAGCTAAAGCGTCACATTATTCCTTTGCCCCTCAACTTTCTCTTCATAATTGCTGAGGGGCACAGGGCCCTGGGTGGGGCTTTGGTTTCCCGGGCGTTTACCCACCCTCTCAGCTCCCCGCCATGGAGTGGCTTCGGTCACCCAGGCTTTATTGTGGTCGGCAGGGAGGGTTCTGTGGGGGCGCTCGTTTATGGCCTTGGCCTTACTCGGGGCCTTGGGGCTGTTCGGCCAGGCAGCTTGGGGAACAACAACAACAACAACAACCACACCCACACACACACACAAACACACATAACCACACCCACACACACACACATAACCACACACACACACAACCACACCCACCCACACACACACACACATGCAAGTGAGGGAAGCAAGTGGCAGAAGCAGCTTAATCCTCACCAGTTGTGTGATCCCCCCCCATCCTCTCTCTCTCTCTCTCTCTCTCTCTCTCTCTCTCTCTCTCTCTCTCTCTCTGTGTTTGGCAAAAAAAAAAAAAAATGGCTGTAACTTGGAGCCAAAGATATTTAACACTCTACTCTGTTTCTTTTCAACGGACGATACATTGAATCCCTTAGCAGCTAATGTATCGATAGCCTACTTAATGGACAAATATGAAACTACTGTGTCTCTGCATCATATTAAGACCAAGTTCATACAATTAGCACCATATTTCACTATACAATCTTCAAAATAACTGAACAATATTGATGGGAACTTTGTAATTTACCGTCAGTTGAAAAGAACGTATAGTGTCAGATAGGTTCAACTTTTGTATTTTTATTTTCTTCTATGGGTATGAACGTGACAAAAGGCAGGTCGAATATAACGAGTGTCTCCCCCAAACCCAAAAGAGTGACAGGGCCAAATTCAAGAGACGTGGTTAAAAAAAAAAAAAAAAAAAAAAAAAAAAAAAAAAAAAAAAAAGCTTCCCTCCAAAGAGATAAACTATACCAGCTTAAGGGGAGGTATGTCGTTTTTCTAAAACCACTTCTCCTTCACGCTTAGCCCCATTAATTTTGAGATTTTAAGACATTTGCCACATTAGTTTGTCGATGTTAAGACATTTCGCCCCATTTATTTGACAATATTAAGACCTTCCTTGCCATTTAGGTGTTGATTTGAGCGATAGTGAGCCTGTAATTGTGGAAGGCCGGGATATTTTTCTATCGAAATATGAGCAAATTAATCTCGAAGGGGGATCTAATGGATGTTATTCTTGAGTTTGATGGAGCTCTACGGAGGAAACATAATTTGTTTAAAAAAATAAATAAATAATTAATATGCAAATAATTCCGCCCAATAGTAGTCTGCACTTTGTAATGCGAGCACTTCCTTGTAACGCCCGATAAGTCTGTCAGCGTGGGAGGATCTGAGGGTAGAGTTGTTTTGTCTCACACTTCTTCTAAAGCCGGTATCACACGAGAACTTTTATAGTCAACATTCGATGATCAAACATTTTCTGGCAACATTTCTGGAATATTTTGCACTGGTATAGGAAACTAGACTGTTGATAGATACTTAAGGTGACCGAAATATTCTAAACGTTGACCTCATAAGATGCCAGACCAGTGTTGCAGATAAATGTTGAGGGAAACAGCGCTCGTGTGATACCGAATTTACATTGATCGGTTTCTCCAAGACGTTCCTATTGTACTACGTCTGCCATTGTACTATTTTTGGCTAACTTGGGAGAGTGAGATTTACACAGATTTACATTAATTTACAAATATGTACTTAGCTACACTGAGCGCACAGGCCTTGCGATCCAAACGTGGTGGTCAGGACTTAATTCTAGTAGATAAATCAGAACCCCCAACTGAAGGAAAGTGGGAGACAAGGATAGTACAGGCGGGGGGAGAGAGAGAGAGCGTGAGTGTGTGTGTGTGTGTTACTCAGTTACTTGTTCGTCAAGGGGAATCCATGCAATGCGAGCTAAGCTCATTATTATCGCGCCTCCTGAACTGGGAATGTATTGCGTGAAATGCATGTTAAGTGTTCATGTATCGTTGGAATGGCTTTGGATGTGTGTGTAGTCTGTATTTTAGCCAATTGGCGACATCGGAAACGAAGGGTTAGGGTGGATCTGTATGGTACCATTCTCACTATAGACGGTACCGTCTCGCCCGAAGGCTTAGGTAGCCATCAGCTTAGGTGAACCATATGATACCCATCTCGCCTTGTACCAATTTTGCCAACCCCAGATGGGACGTCACAACGTCGTCCACTTATTCCAGGTACCTATTTACAGCTAGGTGAACTGAGGCTAACACATGAAAGGAGACAAGCCCAATTTGTCTCCGCCCGGCCGGGGATTGAACCCCCGACCCCTCGTGTTTGAAACGAGAGCTCTACCTACTAGGCTACGGGCTGTGTGCATGTATATGTGCGTGCGTGTGCGTGCGTGTGTGTATGTGTTTGTTATGTGCTGGTGTACACGTGTCTGTGTGGGTGGGTGGGTGCTGGTGTACATGTGTCTGTCTGTGTATGTGCAAATGCCCTAAATGATGGCCTGAGTGTGCAGACATGTTAAGTGCTTTTACTGTGTGTGTGTGTGTGTGTGTGTGTGTGTGTGTGTGTGTGTGTGTGTGTGTGTGTGTGTGTGTGTGTGTGTGTGTATGCATGAAGCTACTAATGCGTCGTGTGTGTGTGTGTGTGTGTGTGTGTGTGTGTGTGTGTGTGTGTGTGTGTGTGTGTGTGTGTGTGTGTGTGTGTGTGAGGGAATGACGCACACATAACCATTTTGTACTCACTTCAAGAGAACCCAGTAGAGAACCCACGGCATATCCCCACCACAGATAGTTAAAATAGGACTACAGCGACTATCAACCCTTCTAGACTATTAATTTGGTTAAGACGTTTGCTCCAATAGTTTGGCGATTTTAAGAACTTTCGCCCAATTTATGTCATTTTTAAGACCTTTCGTCCCAATTAGGTGTCATTTTTTGTCCTTGGGAGAGACAGCGACCCTGTAATTTAAGAGGAATCTAAGAGGAATCAAAGAGCTTTTCTATCGCTCACCAGGAAAAAAATCGACACCTAAATGGCTCGAAAGGTCTTAATATTGAGAAAGAAATGGGGCGAAAGGTCTTAAAATCACCAAACTAATGAGCCGAACGTCTTAAAATCTCCAAACTAATGCGGCTAAACATGGGGGAAAAGGGGAGCCCGAAAAAGACCCCCCTCCCTCCTTTAACCCTTTCAGTAAGATAACGCCATTTTTTCTTTTATGCTGGCCATTATTAGACCGTTATAAGGGGGGGGGGGATCACCGTTTTTTTTTTTTTATCTTTCTCTCCTTTTCTCTCTTTCCCTGGCTTGTATCCATTCGGCCCCATTCAGCCAACTGTTTTAAGACGTTTATCCCCATCCAGGTGTCGATTTCTTCCTGGCGAGCGCTAGCGAGCCAGTATTGTATGGAGAAATCCTACTTCGCCGGATATATTTTTCTATCGAAAAATTTACAAATTTAGCTTGCTGTCAAAACAAAAAAATATATATGCTGGCTCGCTACCGCTCGCCAGGAAAATATTAACACCTGGATGGGGGTAAACGTCTTAAAACAGTAGGCTGAATGGGGCCGAATGGATACAAACCAAAGAGAGAGGGAGAGAAAGAGAGAAAAAAAGCGAGGCGGGATCCCTTAAAGAGGTTAGGAAGGAACTGTGATATTCAGAAGTGCACTTCTTAGGCTGCATAACGTCGTTTAAGGGGAGGTGGGCTGTTTTTATGGTCCCCTTTCTTCCTCATGTTTAGCCCCATTGGTTTTCAGATTTTAAGACGTTCGGCCCATTAGTTTGGCGATTTTAAGACCCTTCGCCCCATTGTTTTGTCAGTATTAAAGGTTGTCGTGCCATTTAGGTGTCGATTTTTGTCTGGCGAGCGATAGCGAGCCTGTAATTTAGGAGGAATCGGCCTTTGGCCGGGACATTTTTCTACCGAAATATGTACAAATATATCTTGAAAGGGGATCTTGGGGTTGTTTTATTAAGGGGAGATCTCCACTTGAGGGATTTTTTTCTTGACCCCTTTCTCCCTCATGTTTAGCCCCATTGCTTTTGATATTATACAATTTTTGCCCCATTAGTTTAGCGATTTTAAGAACTTTCACCCCATTTTAAGACCTTTCGTGCAATTCAGGTGTCGATTTTATCCTGGCGAGCGATAGCGAGCCTGTAATTTAAGAGGAACCGGCCTTCGGCCTGGACATTTTTCTACCGAAAAATGTACAAATTTATCTTGAAAGGGAGTCTAGGGGCTGTAATGTTAAGCTTGATGGAGGTCTAGCGAACTAACTAAAAACCTCCCCTTAAGTTTGATGGAGGTCTAGGGAGGAAAGTAAAAATATAATAAAAAATGAAAAAATCGGCCAAAAAACCCCCCAACCATCTCCCCTTAACCACATCTGGTGGAGGGCGGGTCTTTCACACCCTATTACTTTTGGGATTTTAATGTTTCACCTCATTAGCTTGGCAATTATAAAACACTTCACCCCATTCAGGTGTCGATTTTATTCTGGGCGAGCGAAAGCGAGCCTAAATTTTTTGAGAATTTATTTCTACCGAAAAATTGTACTTATTTATCTGAGAGGGTTATATTTTATTTGCGTTATATTTTTAGTTTAGTTTTTTAGTTTGAAGGGGGGTTCTGGGAAGGCGTGTTTCCTAGTCTACAGGGAAACTAAAAATACATTGGTCGATCATGGGAACAGCAATCAAAACTAAAAATACATTGGTCGATCATGGGAACAGCAATCAAAACCCTCGATAATGATGTAAACAACCTATGTTAATAACCCGCGTTTTTTTTTTTTTATGTGATTGAGGGAGGCAAAAGGCATAACTGCCTATAGCGAGTGCCTCCCCCATAGTTGAAAGAGTGACAGGGCCAAAATCAAGGGACGTTCGAGCCAAAATGCCTGGACACACGGAGTTTGAAGCAATTTAAGTCATAGGAAGAGGGAAAGACTGATTCTGGGAGAGAGTTCCAGAGCTCAGCTGTTGAGTAGAAGAAAGTTTGAGAGTAACGTTTCACTCTTGGGTTGGAGAGTTGAACAGAGTAGGGGTGGGATTGATTCCAAGACGGGTACCACGTGCCCTACGTAAAGGAGGTGGTGTGCACTGGGATAGCTCTGAGGAACACTGATTATTATAGTAGCGATAGAATAGCGAGAGAGATGCAACATTGCGGCGGAGGGTGAGAGATTGCAGAGAGTTGGTGAGTGGACGGGAGTTAATGATACGAAAGGCCTTCCTTTCAACTTTGTCTATGAGAGCGGTGTGAGAGGAACCTCCCCACACATGTGAACAATACTCAATACAAGGGCGCACTATGCCCCTGTACAGAGCAAGAAGCTGTGCAGGGGAAGAGAACCCCCTAAGGCGGTTGAGCACACCAGATAAGTGTTAATAATGGCCAGAATAAAACAATAGCGTAAGGAAAGGGTTAAGGGAGTAGTGCTTCTTTGTTTCGGTATATATATTTATGATGTCATTTATTTGTTTTAGTTTCCCCGCTAGACCTCCCTCAAACTTATAAAAACACCCCTTAGACCCCCCCCCCCCCCTCAAGATAAATTTGTACATTTTTCGGTAGAAAAAATTCTCGGCCGAAGGCCGGTTCCTCATATAATTACAGGCTCGCTATCGCTCACCAGGAAAAAATCGCCACCTAAATGGCACGATAGGTCGTAAAATTGACAACGAAATGGAGCTAAAGGTATTAAAATCGCCAAACTAACGGAACGAACGTCTTAAAATCTCAAAACTAATATGCTAAACATGAGGGTGAAGGGGGTCCAGAAAAAGCGACCACCGCCCTCTTAACCCCTTCTGTACCGGCGACGTCTTTTTAGATTTATTCGAGCTATAATTAGAGGATTTTGTGCAGATTAGGAAGGATCTGTGGTAGCTAAAAAGGATTAATTGAGATAGTATGTAGCCCATTAATTGTTAGAGGTCCATGCTAAGCTGAATAAAATCATCTAATATTAATTTGCCAGAACCTAATAATTGGACGTACACTCGACACTGGTGAGCTGTAGGGAATGAATCAGATGAAACATACAGTACGTCTGTGAGTTATTATCATAAGATTTCGACCCACTTCCAGAATGCTTAGAGCGTTAAGCCGGTATCACACGAGCGCTTTTTTCCCTCAACATTTATCCTCAACACTGGTCTGGCAGCTTATGAGGTCAACATTGTATAATATTTCTTTGGCCTAAATTCATCTACCATCAGTCTAGTTTCCGATACCAGTGCAAAATATTCCAGAGATGTTGCCAGAAAAATGTTGATCAGCGAATGTTGACTATAAAAGCGCTCATGTGATACCGGCTTTACTGTAAAGATTGTTTTTTGTTCGAGTGTACGTACGTCACCGGTACTGAACGGGTTAAGGGGGGTAGTGCTTGGTTTTTGGTCTAAAGTATATATATACAGTATATATTTATTAGTTTATTGTTGAGTTTCCTCGCTAGACCTCCATCAAGCTTAGAAAAACAACCCCTAGACCCCCTTTCAAGATAAATTTGTAAATTTGTCGGTAGAAAAAAAAATCCGGCCGAAGGCCGGTTCCTTCTAAAATTAGAGGTTCGCTATCGCTCGCCAGGAATATATCGACACCTAAAGGGCACGAAAGGTTTTAATATTGACAACAAAATGAGGCGAAAGGTATCAAAATCGCCAGACTAAAGGAACGACCGTCTTAAACCCTCAAAACTAATATGCTAACATGAGTGAGAAAGGGGTCCAGAAAAAGCGAGTACTGCCCCCTTAAGAAATATGCCTGCCCACCGCCGCGCCAATCAATGCTCTATCAACTCCAAACTATGGTATAATATTCGCTGTAAATAGGCGGGAAATCATTACCTCTATCCTCTTTAACTCAAAAAGGGCTAGAGTAAATTAGCTGTAAATTTCCACATCTATTCCTTGACTGACTCTTCCCAAATGGTAGAAATATTAGCTTGATTACTCTAGTCGTTTGTGAGTTACAGAGGTTAGAGGTCATGATTTCTCGCCTACTTACAGCGAATATACTATAGCGGTGCCGGCAAATGGTGGTGTTTTATGGTGTTTTATGGTGTTTTATGGTGTTTTATGGCTCTAACTTATGACCGCTATATAGGACCTGCAGTGTGGCAGTCTCTCACGCTAAGTTTTATAAGATGGAAGTTTTTTCTTCTTCTTTAGTTTGCTCCCTAGACCTCCATCAAGCTTTAATAAATCCCCCCCCCCCCCCCTAAGACCCCCCTTCGAGATAAATTGTCCCATTTATCGATAGAAAATGTTCCGGTCGAATACCGATTTCTTCCAAATTGTAGGCGAGCGAGGCCAGGAATAAATAAGACCTAAATGGAAAGAAAGGTCTTAAAATGTAAAGAAATGAGGCGAACGGCTTTATAATCGACAAACTAATGGGGCGAACTTCTTAACTCCTCAAAACTAATGAGGCTAAACATGAGGGAGAACGGGGTCCAGAAAAAAAACATCCCCTTAAGTAGAAATATCCCCTTAAACTTCCTCTAATTCGGGGTAGGATGAATTCCCAAGGAGTTATGAGATCGGAAAAGGACAATAAATACACCTAAATTGCACGAAAGGTCTAAAAATGGACAGAAATGGGGCGAGCGGTCTTAATATCGTCAAACAAATGGGGCAAACTTCTTAAAAATCCAAACTAATGAGGCTAAACATGAGGGACAAGGGGGTCCAGACGAGTAATGTGGTGGCCGCCTGCGAAAAGTGCGAGTAAAGGAGGTGTTGAAGGGACATGTACGGATCAAAGACAGCTGGGAAACAAAACAAACAACAAAACACACCTAACAAAACACACCTAACAAAACACACCTAACAAAACGCACCTAACAAAACACACCTAACAAAACGCACCTAACAAAACACACCTAACAAAACACACCTAACAAAACACACCTAACAAAACACACCTAACAAAACACACCTAACAAAACACACCTAACAAAACGCACCTAACAAAACACACCTAACAAAACACACCTAACAAAACCAAATCAAACAAAATATTCAAAACAGACAAACAAAACACACCTAACAAAACAAAACAAAAACAAAACAAAATTGACCACTGGCGAGTTTCGGGCTACAGGGAAGTTGGAGCTGTAAACATCGATATAAAACATAAATGCAATAATAACGTAGGTGTCTAATGGATAGGAAGTATGATTAATAGTGCTTTATATTTATCTATATATGTACTATGGCTGTATTTTTGATGGTAACTCTGCTTAACCCCTTCTGTACCGGTGACGTCTATTTAAAATTATTATAGCTATATTTACAAGATTGTGTGCAGGTTAAAGAGGATCTGTAGTAGTAATAAGGCTTAGGTGAGATAGTTTGAAGCCTGTTCATTGCTGGAGGCCCTTTTTCTATCTATCTATCTATATGCTCAGGCCCAATCCCCATTTTGGGGGTAGCCGACTCAAGACAGAGCAAGAACAGGGAAAACACAAAAACAACATAAAACAAAAAATAAACACAGATAAAAAACACAAACTCACACACATCCAGGTCACCCAGGAGAAGACCCAGAGACCAGGGTTACCAAGGTCGCTCCAGCACTCCCCCGGCCCCTGACCACCCGGAGAGGTTCCGATCTCGGCAGGCAGACATGCAGCGGAGCCAAAGCCACAAGCCCTCCCACCACACTTCCAGGCACACCCTTCATATTAATCGTCCCCCCGGGCCAGGCGCCTGATGGACTATTATCTAGTCGAACTTGCGCCCGACCCCTTACTCCAAATGACCACGTGTTCACTCAACTATTCACAAGCATTCTCCATTCACTCCTGTCCACCACCACTTCCCCTGCCTGATCTATAGTCATTCCTCTATCATCCAAAGCCTTTCTTACACAGTCTCTCCATCTCAATGGGGGTCTTCCTGCCCTTCTATCTCCCCTTGTACCTGACTCACATATTCTCTTTGTAAGCCTTTCATCTCCCTTTTTAAACTTATTAAAATCGTCTATTAGCAGGCAGGTGAGAAATCTCCGAATGAAAGTTAAAAGTACAATGTATCAAGGGATTGTTGTACCAACAGTGATGTATGGGGCTGAGACATGGGCTCTGAAGGCAAACGAGAGAAGAAAGCTGGATGTGATGGAGATGAGCTGTTTGAGGAGTATATGTCGAGTGACTCGTAAAGACAGATCGAGAATGAAGAGGTACGTAGGAGAGTGGGACAGCAGGCACCTTTGTCGGCCAGAGTGGACAGAAGGGTGCTGTGCTGGTATGGTCATGTTGAATGAATGGGAGATGAAAGGCTCACAAAGAGAGTATCTGAGTCAGATACAAGGGGAGGTAGAGGGGGAGGAAGACCTCCGTTGAGATTGAGAGATTGTGTAGTACAAGCGTTGGAAGATAGAGATGACTGTAGAACAGGCAAGAGAAGTGGTAATAAATAGGAATGAATGAAGAATGCTTGTGAATAGATGAGTGATAACGCGGTTGTTGGGAGAGGAGGTCGGGCGCCAGTTGGACTAGATAATAGTCCGTCAGGCCAGGCCGGGAGCCGGTATTTATGAAGGGTCATGCCTGGATGTGAGGTGGGCGGGCATTGTGGTGTGCTCCACTGTGTGTCTGCCTGGTGAGACCAGTGCGGTGTTGTCCCTGTTCGGGCTCTGTCTTGAGTCGGCCACCCCCAGCTATGGGGTATGTACGGTCGCGCTAATAAGTCATGTCTCAGCTGTCATTACGTTTGGCTTGTTCTGTGCTGTATTAATGTCTGTCAGATGTTGAATAGGGTGGGTAAGTGTAGGAACATGTTTGTATATTTCACTCGATATGAAGAAATGCAGCTTAGATATTGCTGATACCAATTATTGATCAAAACATACTTGGTGCCGAGACACCATTTAATAGCGCGATTGTACCTGTGTATATACATACACACATACATACATTAGCAGCCAGAATATAGTTAAAAGGACTGGTACTGTAAGGGTTAATATAGATGTCTACAGCTCCATCTTCCTTAAAGCCTGAACGTGGTCATCACAGACAGATCCATAGACTCACGGGAGGAATCTAGAGGGCGAGAAAGAGTGATCCAAACATAGCCGGTCTAACAGAATAATGATCCATAAACTCAATATATGGATCAGGAGGGCGAGAAAGAGTGATCCGAACATAGCCGGTCTAACAGAATATAGATCCATAAAATCACGGGATTAATCAGGAGGGCGAAACAAGGGATCCAAATCTTAATTATTTAAACTAGGACTTCAGAAGGGTTGATAGCCTCTGAAGACCTTATTTTAACTACCTAAGCTGGAATAGAGAGAGAGAGCGCGATAAGTTTGTGAGTGGTATTACAACTTGTGAAGATATGTTGTGGTTAGTTACTTAGGACTTCAGAGGCCATCAAACCCTTCTGGATTATTAAGCCAGCACACTGTAAGTCAAACAGAGCGTCAGGACTGGATAGATAAATAGATAGACTCAAGTTTGGATCCTGCTCGGAGAAAAAGTGATCGAAACCAAGCAGAACAATTTACGAATGATAATATATTAATAAATTACGCTCAACTGTGGATCAAGGAAAGTGAACGATTGATAGATACATGGAGAGACTCACGTTAGGATCCCAGCTGAAGAGAAAGAGTGATCCAAAGAAAGCGGATCGAATCGAGTGATGCGGAGAGAGAAAAACGTGTATGAAAGGTAATACAAATAATAACAATAATAATAATAAAAATAATAATGATAATAGAAAGGAATTATCCATCAAGGCAAATCAAAATAGGCCTATACGAAGATAGAGAAATAAAGAGAAAATCAAGATAAATATAATAAGAGAAAATAAAGATAGAGAAAAGATAAAATAAAGATAAATAATGAGAAATAAGGACAAAATAAAGAGAAAAGTCAATGAATCAAATTAGAAAACGATAAACTGTGTCAAGCCATTCCTAAAACACATCCCCTTCTTATTAGTCATCGTTATATTTAAATGTGTAAAATTATGGGGGGGGGGGGGGGTAGTTTTTCTGGACCCCCTTCTCCCTTATGTTTAGTCCCATTAGTTTTGAGATTTTAAGACATTCGTTCCATTACTTTAGCAATTTTCAGATCTTTCATCCAATTTCTTTGTCAATATTTAAGGCCTTTCGTGCCATTTAGGCGTCGATTTTTTCCTGGCGAGCGATAGCGACCATGTAGATTAAAGAGAAACCGGCCTTCGGCCGGAACATTTGTAAAAATTTATTTTGAAAGGGGGTCTAGGGGATGTTATTTTGAAAGGGGGTCTAGGGGATGTTATTTTGAAAGGGGGTCTAGGGGATGTTATTTTGAAAGGGGGTCTAGGGGATGTTATTTTGAAAGGGGGTCTAGGGGATGTTATTTTGAAAGGGGGTCTAGGGGATGTTATTTTGAAAGGGGATCTAGGGGATGTTATTTTGAAAGGGGGTCTAGGGGATGTTATTTTGAAAGGGGATCTAGGGGATGTTATTTTGAAAGTTTGATGGTGGTCTAGGGAGGAAACTAGAAAAATAATAAAAATACGAACAAATCGGCCAAAAAGATAACGATCCCCCTTAACCCTTTCACTTTCGGGGGACGTACGTTGTTTTGTTTCTGCTGTATTTAGATGATTAGAGGCAGCTTAGGAAGGATCTGCAGTGGCTAAAAGAGTTAAATGAGATAGTCGGTAGCGTCTTAAGGGGAGGTTTTTAGTTTGGTCCCTAGATATCCTTCAAGCTTAAGATTACAGCCCCTTGAGCCTCTTTCAAGATAAATGTTTACACTTTTCGGTAGAAAAAATTCCCGGCTGAAAGCCGGTTCCTCTTAAATTACAGGCTCGCTATCGCTCGCCAGGATAAAATCGACACCTACATGACACTAAAGGTCTTAAAATTGACAGAAATGGGTTGAAAGTTCTTAAAATCGTCAAAATAATGGGGCAAACATCTTAAAATTAGAAAAAACAATGGGGCTAAACATGAGGGGAGAAAGGAGTCAAGAAAAAAAATTCCCTCAAGTGGACATCTCCCCTTAATTGCTACACGTCCGCCCTAAGCTGAATAAAATGGTAAAATAATAATTGCCGGAATATAATTAAAAAGGACGTAACCGGTACTGAAGGGGAGATCTCCACCACTTGAGGGATTTTTTTCTTGACCCCTTTCTCCCTCATGTTTAGCCCCATTGCTTTTGATATTATAAAACGTTTGCCCCATTAGTTTAGCGATTTTAAGAACTTTCACCCCATATTAAGACCTTTCGTGCCATTCAGGTGTCGATTTTATCCTGGCGAGCGATAGCGAGCCTGTAATTTAAGAGGAACCGGCCTTTGGCCGGGACATTTTTCTACCGAAAAATGTACAAATTTATCTTGAAAGGGACTCAAGGGGGTATAATTTTAAGCTTGATGGAGGTCTAGGGAACAAACTAAATACCTCCCCTTAAAGACATGATTTACAGTTTTCATTACGCATTTGAACGCCATAACATTCATGATCAATTTCCCGTATTCCTTCTCCTAGTCACCGAGTCAATTGTCCCGATTAAACACCTTTTTTGTTTACCGGTGACGACCTTTTCACTATGTTCTGGCAACTATTAGACGATTTTATTCAGTTTAGGAAGGACTTATAGCAATTTGACTACTTGCGAGTTCAAGGCTATAAGGAAGTTGGAGCCGTGCACATCGATATTGAACAGAAATGCAATAATAGTGTACGTTTCTGATGGATAAATGCTATGTTGAATTGGGTTTCATTTAATTATATAATGTACTACGACCGTATTTTACCTGTAAATTCGGTTAAATAGCGTCGTCTACATCCCCAACTTCCTTATAGAACGAAACTCGCAAGTCGGCAATTAATAGACCTGCGACCCTCTCATTTAACCCTATTTACCACCACACATCCTTCTTAAGCTGCACAAAATCGTCTGTAAATAGCTCGAATGATATGGAAAAGGTATCGCCGGTACGGAAGGAGTTAAACACCTTTTTCTTTTTTATATGAACGCCGTGCAACGAAAAAGATCCGCTTTGTAGGTCATTATGGCTCCGGATATATGCATTAATATTATAATGATCCGTTGAGGTGCGATCCGTGAGAGAAGAAGTAGGTCCGGATCACTGAGAACAAGAATGATCCGTGAGAGAAGAAGTAGGTCCGGATCACTGAGAACAAGAATGATCCGTGAGAAGAAGTAGGTCCGGATCACTGATAACAAGAATGATCCGTGAGAGAAGAAGTAGGTCCGGATCACTGAGAACAAGAATGATCCGTGAGAAGAAGTAGGTCCGGATCACTGATAACAAGAATGATCCGTGAGAGAAGAAGTAGGTCCGGATCACTGAGAACAAGAATGATCCGTGAGAGAAGAAGTAGGTCCGGATCACTGAGAACAAGAATGATCCGTGAGAGAAGAAGTAGGTCCGGATCACTGAGAACAAGAATGATCCGTGAGAGAAGAAGTAGGTCCGGATCAGTGAGAACAAGAATGATCCGTGTGAGAAGAAGTAGGTCCGGATCACTGAGAACAAGAATGATCCGTGTGAGAAGAAGTAGGTCCGGATCACTGAGAACAAGAATGATCCGTGTGAGAAGAAGTAGGTCCGGATCACTGAGAACAAGAATGATCCGTGAGAGAAGAAGGTAGGGCGGATCACTGAGAAAAAGAATGATCCGTGAGAAGTAGGTTCGGATCACTGGTAAAAAGAGTGATCCGCGAGAGAAGAGGGTATGGCGGATCACTGAGAAAGAGAATGATCCGAAGAAGTGCGATCCGTGAGCGAAGAGGTATGGCGGATCACTGGGAAAGAGAAAAATCCGAAGAAGTGCAATCCGTGAGAGAAGAGGTATGGCGGATCACTGAGAAAAAATTATCCGATGAGGTGTGATCCGTGTAAGAAGAGGTATGGCGGATCGGTGCCCGAGATCAAAAGTTATGAACGATAATTAAAGGAGGCTGGACAAATATAATGAGTTCAGACCATAGGAAGTTGACAGACAGATGGATAGACTTTCAGTAGAGAGAGAGAGAGAGAGAGAGAGTTAAGAGTTCATGATCGGCATTGAAGTTAAACATGGACGTGTACTCTCTCGATTAGAATTATGGATCAGAAAGTATGGCTTCCAATTAATATACTACTCACGTTAGAAGGCTGCCCGACGAGAAAGGACGATCCGCAAAGGTGGTATCCGTAAGAGAGGAGGTGGGGCGGATCGGTGGAGCGTGTTTTGGTGGATCGGGGGTGTGTGTTTGTTTTGAGCGGATCGTTCTCTGCACCTGCCGACTGGGAGAGGAAGAGTCGAGACCTGGGCAGGCTCCCAGCTTTATATAGAGGGAGAAGCGCTCAAGCCACGCCCCCTTTCTAGATCGCCCCGCCTACTTCTGTGTGTGTGTTTGTGTTGGCCCGCCCCCCTTCCAGCGTGTGTGTGTGTGTGTCAGTATGTGTGTCAGTGTGTCAGCGTGTGTGGGTGTGGGTTACCGTGTGTGTGTATGTGTCAGTGTGGGTGTGTGTGTCAGTGTGTCAGTGTGTGTGTGTGTGTGTGTGTCAGCGTGTGTGTGTGTGTGTGTGTGTGTGTGTGTGTGTGTGTGTGTATGTGTGTATTGTATCGTTAAGCCGGTATCACACGAGAGCCTTCATAGTCAACATTCGATGATCAACATTTTTCTGGCAACCATTCTGGAATATTTTGCACTGGTATCGGAAACTAGACTGTTGATAGATTAATGTAGATGACAGAAATAATATAAATGTTGACCTCATAAGCTGCCAGACCAGTGTTGAGGATAAATGTTGAGGGAAAAAGCGTTCGTGTGATAGCGGCTTTACTCATGTAAATAAGTTGTATGTATGCAGTTAAGGGAGGATGGGCCGGTTTTCTGGACCACTTTCTCCCTCATGTTTAGCCCCATTAGTTTTCAGTTGTTAGGATGTTTGCCCCCATTAGTTAGTCGATTTTAGGACCTTTCGACCCATATCTTCGTCAATATTTAGACCTTTCGTGCTATTTAGGTGTCGATTTTTTCCCTGGCGAACGATAGTGAGCCTGTAATGCTTGAAGAACCGGCCTTCGGCCGCCTTCGCCCGGAAAATTTTTCTACCGAAAAATGTACAAATTAATCTAGAAGGGGGGTCTAATGGATGCTTTTTTTTTTTTAAATTTGATGGAGGTCTAGGGAGGAAACTAGACAAATAATTAATATATGCAAAAATCGCCCCAAAAGTGAACCATCTCCCCTTAACTCTCTCCGCCATATGACGCGATTTTGAGCCTATTGGGGATACTTTAAAGCCTTTGTTGCCATTAGGGGTATTTAGAAACCTTTAGTTTAGTTACTTCAACCTCTGCAGTTGTCTTTGAGTTAGCTGTGGGCAGAAAACTAATTTTGGAGAGGTAATTATAAGAGTGAGATAACTCAATTTCTTATTGCTAATCTGGCAACCTCTGCGTCATATGTGCGTGAAAGGGTTAAGCTAAGAAGGTCATAATCTGCAGTATTTGAACGTAGAACTATATCAAGTAACATAATTATGCACACATACGAGAGTGATAGACGTAATGTTAAGGGTTAAATTCATATCCTCACGTAAGGCAGTTGATTGTATCGTGACTGTACTCTTATTTGTTTCCAGCTGATCGTAAATTGAATCTCTTATTAGCTGATTTCTCGATACTTAATGGAACTATATGGCTGAACTATGGCTGTGTGTGTCATATTAAGGGGAGATATCCACTTGAGGGATTATTTTCTTGGCCCCTTTCTCCCTCATGTTTAGCCCCATGCTTTTGAGATTTTAAGACGTTTGCCCCATTAGTTTGGCGATTTTAAGAACTTTCACCCCATTTATGTCACTTTTAAGACCTTTCGTCCCATTTGTGTGTCGATTTTTTCCTGGCGAGCGATAGCGAGCCTGTAATTTAAGAGGAACCGGCCTTCGGCCGTGACATTTTTCTACCGAAAAATGTAAAAATTTATCTTGAAAGGGGGTCATGGGGGTGTAATTTCAAGCTTGATGGAAGTCTAGGAAACGCACTAAAAACCTCCCCTTAATGCCAAGTTTTCAGAATAACCACCATCTTTCGCTACCAAATCTACCTTATCTACCTTTATAGCCGAGTACCCAAGATAGAAACATGACAATTTAGGCTCAGCTGGAAAAATATAGACTATACTTCTTATAAAGCCGGTATCACACGACCTGTTTTTCCCTCAACATGTATCATAAGCACTGGTCTGGCAGCTTATGGGGTCAACATTTGAACTTTTTCGGTGACCTAAATTCATCTACCATCAGTCTAGTTTCCGATACCAGTGAAAAATATTCCAGAAATGTTGCCAGAAATTTTTTGATTATCGAATGTTGACTATAAAAGCTCTCGTGTGATACTGGCTTTAGTTGCCTGAATGTAAATAAGCTAAAATGGTATTATCTACAGTATTTGAGTGGTAGATATAAATTAAAAAACATAATTATACACAAATATGAGCGAATTAGATACAAAATAAAGGAACACATTTTGATGGACATAATATCATCAAATTG
>JAVRFV010000360.1:35000-64973 GCA_032716605.1 Paralithodes platypus
AGCCACCATACATATATTTTTGTTTTGACAGCAAGCTAAATTTGTACATTTTTCGATAGAAAAATTTCTCCGGCAAAGCCGGATTTCTCCCCACAATGCTGGCTCGCTATCGCTCGCCAGGAATAAATCGACACCTGGATGGGGATAAACGTCTTTAAACAGTTGGCTGAATGGGGCCGAATGGATACAAGCCAGGGAAAGAGAGAAACGGAGAGAAAGATCAAATAAGCCGGTGACCCCCCTTAAAGCTTTTAGACATTGCTATTCCGTTGACTTATTGCGCACATAAATACAATTTTTTTTTATTTAATACAATTTCCCTTAATATCAAATCCTGTATGCTTGTATTTCGGCTATATATTAATGCATACAGCTTAACCCTTTCTGTACCAGCGACGTTTGTTATATTTTATACTAGCTGTATTTAGACGATTTTATGTAGCTTAGGAATCTGTGGTTGATTGAGATAGTTCGAAGCCTTATAATTTGCTAGAAATCCTTGCTAAACTGAATAAAATCGATTAGTAGTAGCCAGAATAAAAACATAATATAAAAAGGTCGTCGACGGTACAGAAGGGGTTAAAGTTCCTGACAGCCCGAAACTCACAAGGGGTCAATCGTCTTGCAGTAGCCAGAATAAAATTAACACGACACCTTCGTTCTTAAGGGGCCGTTATTTTATTAATTTACAATATATATATATATATATATATATATATATATATTTATAATCTCTCAGTGGGGTTCGAACCGCCAACCGTCAGAACGATAGCCGACGCTTTAATCAACTACACCACGGCAGTCTAAAAGACACTCAACCCTCTATCCTATTTATGTTAGGGAGAAGGGATAGGATAGAGGGTTGAGTCTTTTAGACTGCCGTGGTGTAGTTGATTAAAGCGTTCTGACGGTCGGCGGTTCTAACCCCACTGAGAGATTAGAAACATTTAGTGGCTCACGTGTATTTGTGATATATACTCAATATATATATATATATATATATATATATATATATATATATATATATATATATATATACTGTATATATATATATACCGGTATATATATTTTTTTGTTACCGGTATATATAAATGTGTTTAACTTTGCTCGCTAGGCCTCTATCAAGCTTTTAAAAAAAAAAAAAAAAAAAAAAAAAAAAAAAAAAAAAAAACACACTAGGCCTATCCCAAAGCCCCCCCCCCCTTCGAGATTAATTTGCAAATTGTTCCGTTGACAAATGTCTCTGCCGCAGGCCGGTTGCTCATAAATTACAGGCTCGCTATCGCTTGCCAGGAAGAAATTGACACCTAAATGGCACGAAAGGTCTTAATATTGACAACAAAATGGGCGAAAGTATAACAATTTGAAAACTAATGGGGCTAAACATGAATGAGAAAGTGGTTCACACAAAAACTGTCTTGATAGCGGAATGCATAAGTGCGCGGAATTTCGATGTGAGTATCCTAGGTTCGATTCCTTGGAGTGCCACGTGTATTTGTTGATTTCATTAATTGAGTTTAGAGGTGAAGTTGGTTGGTGGAAAACACATATTAACTCCCACTTAAGGGATAGCAATACGACTGACTGCATGCTTGCTCAAAATATAGTAACCATAAAAGAAACATGGTTGATGGTTTTAATTTTCGCGCAATTTGAACATGTCCTCGGTTTCGAATCTGGACTTTCATAATACGCCCGATGTTCCCGCCCGTCCCTGCCTAGCCGCCCACGTAGTGCAGGTTCATATGGGGGAACAAAAAATGGCCGCAGGATTGGGTGCAGACATTTAGGGTCACATGGAGGGGAGCTGGGAGGAGGAGGAGGAGGAGGAGGAGGAGGAGGAGGAGGAGGAGGAGGAGGAGGAGGAGGAGGAGGAGGAGGAGGAGGAGGAATACAAAGGAGAACAAACTGCAACAAACCTATTGATCCTTACGGGGCAGTTTGGATATCTAAAACTTCTAATCTATTAACTACGAGGTAGAGAAAAGGATAGCAAAGAAGAAGGAGTACAAAGGAAATCAAGCAACAACAGGTTTAGTGACCCTTCTAGGCTGCTTGTCCTCCAAAACACTGAGGATCAAGTGTCCAAACAGTGGTTTAGAGTGGGTAAGGGAACATTGGAAAGGGAACTACTGCCCTGGAACTAATGTCCGTGGCAGGACTAGGAAGTTAGGAGGAGGAGAGAGAGAGAGAGAGAGAGATTTACATAGATACACTGGTAAACACAGACCTTACGATCCAAACGAGGTGGTCAGGACTTGATTCTAGTAGAGATGGCATATCCGATAGAAAAGGAAAGTTGAAGGAAAGGATAGAAAAGAAGAAAAGAAGAAAAGGAGAGAGAGAGAGAGAGAGAGAGAGAGAGATGGATGGATAACATTATTCATTTCAAACTCGTCTGGATGAGGAGATTGGGTTAAGTTTGGACACAATTTGTCTTATGAATTTATGTATTTATTTAGTCTATATATTCTACTAACAAGTATTATTGTTTATTATTAATATTATTATTATTATTATTAGTAGTATTATTGTTAGTATTAGTAGTAGTAGTATTATTATTAGTAGTAGTATTGTTAGTATTAGTAGTATGATTATTATTATAATTATTATTAATTATTAATTAGTTGTTATTATGATAATTTGTATTATTCATACTTTTTGTTATCATTATTTTTACTATTATCATTATTATTATCATTCTAATTATTATTATTAGAATTATTATTAATATTATAATTATTACTATGAGGAGGTGGGGGGGGGGGGGGAGGGGTAGGTAATGAGATATGAGAAAGGAGAAGATTATAGTTAATAGAAGGCCTGTAGGAAGGATGGATGACTTAAAGGGAGATTGGTTCACTTTTTGAGCGATTTTTGCATGTATTCATTATTTTTCTAGTTTCCCCCCTAGACCTCCATCAAATTTAAACAAAAAAACATCCATTAGATCCCCCTTGTAGATTAATTTGTACATTTTTCGGTAGACAAATTTCCCGGCCGAAGGCCAGTTCTTCCAACATTACAGGCTCACTATCGTTCGCCAGGGAAAAATCGACACCTAAATAGCACAAAAGGTCTAAATATTGACGACGAAATGGGGCAAAAGATCTTAAAATCGACTAACTAATGGGGCAAACATCTTCACATCTGAAAACTAATGGGACTAAACACGAGGGAGAAAGTGGTCCAGAAAACCGGCCCATCCCCCCTTAACCAGGCAAAGGAGAGGAGGGTATAGAAGAAGGCAACACAAATATATATTAACCCCTTCTGTACCGACGACGTCTTTTTTATTTTGTATTCATGCTATATCTAGACGATTTTGTGCAATTTAAGGGGAGGCAGACCGTTTTTCCGGACCCCCTTCTCCCTAATGTTTAGCCCCACTAGTTTTGAGATTATAAGACGTTCGGCCCATTAGTTTGGCGATTTTAACACCTTTCGCCCCATTTCGTTGTCAATTTTAAGACCTTTCGTGCCATTTAGGTGTCGATTTTTCCTGGCGAGCGATAACGAGCCTGCAATTTAAAGAGGAACCGGCCTTTGGCCGGGAAATTTTTCTACCGAAAAATTTACAAATTTATCTTGAAGGGGGGTCTAGGGGGTGTTTTTCTAAGCTTGATGGAGGTCTAGCAAGGAAACTAAGAAAATATATGAATAAATTAATTAATAGACCAAACAAACGGTCAGTCTCCCCTCAAGAAGGATATGTGATAGTAAAAAAGGGTTAAGTGAGATAGTTCGAAGCCTGTTAGTTACTGGAGGTCCTTTTAAAACTGAATATAGTTAAATAGACGTCGCCGGTACGGAAGGGGTTAAGGGAACGTATGACAGTTAACCCTTTCAATACCAAGACGTCATTTTCGCCTCATTTCGTTGGATTACCAATAGACTATATCCTTTAGCTTAACATTCTACCCCAAGGACTCATAGGGACACACACTATCTCAATTAACCATCGAAATAACATAAATAACAACTTAAATAACATAACATAAATAACATAAAATACTATAACATAAATTACATAAATAACATAAATAACTACATAACACATAAATAAATTACACAACTAACATAACATAAATAACAACATACATAACATAAATAACATAAATTATACAATATAATTAAATTACACAATATAATGAAATTACACAACTAACATAACATAAATAACAACTTAAATAACATAACATAAATAACATAAATAACAACTTAAATAACATAACATAAATAACATAAATAACAACTTAAATAACATAACAAATAACATAAATAACAACTTAAATAACATAACATAAATAACATACGACCTTAAACAAATCCATAAAATACTTAAACCCTTCCAGTACCGACCACGTCTTTTTGTTGTTATTTCACCTGCATTAAGACGATGCCATGAAGCTTAGGAAGGATATATACGGTGGCTAAAAGTATTACATTGAGATAGTCTGCAATCTTTCAACGGGTAGCCATCCTTCCTAAGCTGAATAAAATCGTCTCATAGTTGCCAGCGTATAATGAACAGGATATCACCGGTACTGAATGGGTTAACCCCTTCGGTACCGGCGACGTCTTTTTAATGTTCTTGTAGCTATATTTAGACGTCTTTTTAATGTTCTTGTAGCTATATTTAGACGATTTTGTGCAGTTTAAGAAGGATCTGTGGTAGTATACAGAGTTAACCCTATTAGGGGCAGGGCGGGCCAGTTTGGATCCTCCGTTTTACTCCATTAGCTTGGAGATTATAGGACGTTTTACCTCTTAATTTGGCCATTATAAGATGATTCAACCCAATAAGGTGTCGATTTTTCCTGGGAGAGCGAAAGCGAGCCTGCAAATTGGGAGAAACCGGCCTTTGGCCGGGAAATTTTTCTACCGAAAAATGTGCATATTTAGCTTGAAGGGGGTTTCGGGGGGATTTTTTTTCTAGTTTGAAGGGGGTCTGGAGAGGCGTTTTTTGAAGCCTAGGGATAAACTAAAAACACATTGTTCGAAAATGGCTAAAACAATTAAAACCCTCCATAATAACGTAACCGAGTACCGTAACAACCCCTTAAGACGTTGCACCAGATAGGGTGAGATGAGTGAGATAGTGGGAAGCCTGTTAAGGGGAGGAAGACCGTTTTTCTGGACCCCCCCTTCTCTCTTAATGTTTAGCCCCACTAGTTTTGAGATTATAAGACGTTCGGCCCATTAGCTTGGCGATTTTAACACCTTCCGCCCCATTTCGTTGTCAATTTTAAGACCTTTCGTGCCATTTAGGTGTCGATTATTTCCAGGCGACCGATATCGAGCCTGCAATTTTAAGAGGAACCGGCCTTCGGCCAGGACATTTTTCTACCGAAAAATGTACAAATTTATCTTGAAGGGGGGTGTAGGGGGTGTTTTTCTAAGCTTGATGGAGGTCTAGGGAGGAAACTAAAACAATATATGAATACATTAATTAATAGACCAAACAAACGGTCTGCCTCCCCTTAATTGCTGGGGGGGTCCTTTTTAAACTGTTTTTTGTTTATAGTTTGGTGGAGATCCCTTACAATGGCGATAAATTATACATTCCGCATTTCCCTCGTGACCTGCATAATGCATAAGTGCGCGGAATTTCGATGTGACTATCCCAGGTTCGAGTCCTGGGAGTGCCACATGTATTTGTTGGTTTCATTAATTGAGTTTAGAGGTGAAGTTGGTTGGTGGACAAACACATATAATGTAGATTTCATTAAGGGGAGGTCTCCACTCGAGGGATTTTTTGCTTGACCCCTTTCTCCTCCACGTTTAGCCCCATTGTTTTTCGAATTTTTAGACGTTTGCCCCATTATTTTGACGATTTTAAGAACTTTCAACCCATTTATGTCAATTTTAAGACCTTTCGTGCCACTTAGGTGTCGATTTTTTCCTGGCGAGCGATAGCGAGCCTGTAAATTAAGAGGAACCCGCCTTTGGCCGGGAAATTTTTCTACCGAAAAATGTACAAATTTATCTTGAAAGGGACTCAAGGGGGTGTAATTTTAAGCATGATGAAGGTCTAGGGAACAAACTAAATACCTGCCCTTAATTGAGTTTAGAGGTGAAGTTAGTTGGTGGACATCACTTGGATATAGTGATGGACATTTACCTAGCTATTTGTTCATGTTAGAGGAGTGTTCTGGACCCCCTTCTCCCTAATGTTTAGCCCCACTAGTTATGAGACTATAAGACGTTCGGCCCATTAGTTAGGCGATTTGAACACCTTTCGCCCAATTTCCTTGTCAATTTTAAGGCCTTTCGTGCCATCTAGGTGTCGATTATTTCCTGGCGAGAGATAGCGAGCCTACAATTTTAAGACGAACCGGCTTTCGGCCGGGACATTTCTCTACCGAAAAATGTACAAATTTATCTTGAAGGGGGGTCTAGGGGGTGTTTTTCTAAGCTTGATGGAGGTCTAGGGAGGAAACTAACAAAATATATGAATAAATTAATTAATAGACCAAACACACGGTCAGTCGCCCCTTAACTCTCGGACTCTCACACATCTTTCCTAATCTGAAAATATCGTCTACTAAGAGTCAGAATCAATGGACGAAACGCGGCCTCTTACCTTTAAAGGCTTAACCCCTTCTGTACCGGCGACGTCTTTTTTTAACTTTTATTCTGGCTCTATGTAGACGCTTTGGTGTCGTCGACGAAGGTAAATAGCGGTGGTAATTGAGATAGTTCCAAGCCTGTTTCAATTGCTGGAGGCCCTTTGGAAACTGGCTGAATTGGTCTAATAATAGCCAGCATAAAGTTAAGGGGACAGTGGCCGTTTGTTGGGTCTATTAATTCATTTATTCATATATTTTATTAGTTTCCTCCCTAGACCTCCATCAAGCTTAGAACCCCCCCCCCCCCCTAAACCCCCCCTTTAAAATAAATTTGTACATTTTTCGGTAGAAAAATGTCCCGGCCGAAGGCCGATTCCTCTTAAAATTGCAGGCTCGCTATCGCTCGCCAGGAAATAATCGATACCTAAATGGCACGAAAGGTCTTAAAATTTACAACGAAATGGTGTTAAAATCGCCAAACTAATGGGCCGAACGTCTTATAGGATTAGATTAATATCCAGTATTCGAGAATGGATAATAAGTCGTAGGCGTGTGCATGAACCTTTAACCGTCCTGGTGGTGTAATGGTTAAGGTGGCAACAATCTGTGTGTGATAACCCGGGTTCGAATCCCGGCGGATCATATATACTTTAATTAATTTCATTGGGGGGGGGGGGGGGGGTTTGATGTTGTGGTGAAATTAGTACAATATAGATAATCTCAAAACTAGTGGTGGGGCTAAACATTAGGGAGAAGGGGGTCTCGAAAAACGGTCTGCCTCCCCTGAAGAGGACGTCACCGGCACAGAAGCGGTGAATGTTACGGCTCTCAGCCTATGCCCGAGAGGAAGTAAGTTGGGGGGGGGAAAAAAAAAAAAGACGAGGGGTCAACACCGTAACGCTGTAATTAACCCCTTCTGTACCGACGTCCTCCTCTTAACCCCTTCTGTACCGGCGACGTCTGTTGTATTATATTCTAGCTATATTTACACCATGTTGTACAGTTCAAGAAGGAGGATCTATGCGAGTAAAATGGGTTGAGGGGAGATCTCCACCACTTGAGGGATTTTTTTCTTGACCCCTTTCTCCCTCATGTTTAGCCCCATTGCTTTTGATATTATAAAACGTTTGCCCCATTAGTTTAGCGATTTTAAGAACTTTCACCCTATATTAAGACCTTTCGTGCCATTCAGGTGTCAATTTTATCCTGGCGAGCGATAGCGAGCCTGTAATTTAAGAGGAACCGGCCTTCGGCCGGGACATTTTTCTACCGAAAAATGTACAAATTTATCTTGAAAGGGACTCAAGGGGGTGTAATTTTAAGCTTGATGGAGGTCTAGGGAACAAACTAAATACCTCCCCTTAAGCTTGATGGAGGTCTAGGGAACACACTAAATACCTCCCCTTAAGCTTGATGGAGGTCTAGGGAACACACTAAATACCTCCCCTTAAGCTTGATGGAGGTCTAGGGAACAAACTTAATACCTCCCCTTAAGCTTGATGGAGGTCTAGGGAACACACTAAATACCTCCCCTTAAGCTTGATGGAGGTCTAGGGAACAAACTTAATACCTCCCCTTAAGCTTGATGGAGGTTTAGGGAACACACTAAATACCTCCCCTTAAGCTTGATGGAGGTTTAGGGAACACACTAAATACCTCCCCTTAAGCTTGATGGAGGTCTAGGGAACAAACGAAATACCTCCCCTTAAGCTTGATGGAGGTCTAGGGAACAAACTAACTACCTCCCCTTAAGCTTGATGGAGGTCTAGGGAACAAACTAAATACCTCCCCTTAAGCTTGATGGAGGTCTAGGGAACAAACTAAATACCTCCCCTTAAGCTTGATGGAGGTCTAGGGAACAAACTAAATACCTCCCCTTAAGCGAGATCATTCAAAGACTGTTAAATGTCTGAGGTCCTTGTTAAGCTGAATAACATCGTCTAACAGTAGCCAGAATAAGGTTACAGAAATGTTTCCGGTATAGAAGGGGTTAAGGGGAGATATCCACTTGAGGGATTTTTTTCTGGACTCCTTTGTCCCTTATGTTTAGCCCCATTGTTTTTCTAATTTTAAGATGTTTGCCCCATTATTTTGACGATTTTAAGAACTTCCAACCCATTTCTGTCAATTTTAAGACCTTTCGTGCCATTTAGGTGTCGATTTTATCCTGGCGAGCGATAGCGAGCCTGTAATTTAAGAGGAGCCGGCTTTCAGCCGGGACATTTTTCTACCGAAAAATTTACAAATTTATCTTGAAAGGGGTTCAAGGGGGTGTAATCTTAAGCTTGAAGGATATCTAGGGACCAAACTAAAAACCTCCCCTTAACTCTATTCTGGCTAATATTAGACGATGGTATCCAGTTTCAAAAAGGGTCTCCAGCTATTAAAAGGCTTCTAACTATCTGACTGAACCCCTTTTGACTGCCACAGAGCCTTCTCAAGCTGCACAAAATCCTCTAAATATAGCTAGAAGAAAATAAAAAAAGACGTCGCGGTACAGAAGGGGTTAAAGGCGGTGTCACACGAGCGATTGTTACGGCCAATTGTAGTCTAGCAACTGCAAAATATAAAATCCATATGAATGAAACTATCTATCTATCTATCTACCTATCTATATGCTCAGGCCCAATCCCCACTTTTCCGATTTTTTATTTTTATTTTCTATTTAATTCTATTTTATTTTATTTTATTTTCTTGGGGGTGGCCGCCTCAAGACAGAGCAAGAACAGGGAAAACACAACATAAAACAACGAACAAACACACAGACAAAACACAAATTCACACACATCTAAGAATGAAACTACCTAACATAAACTACCTTCGATCTAGTTTACGAATCCAATGCGAAAACAAACTAGAAAATAGCTCATCGAAAATTCCCTGAAAATGCGTTCGCGTGACGCCATTTTAACTTTTGGAGATAAAGCCGCTGTCACACGAGACCATTTTCGGTCAATTTTCCATGAACAAGTTGTCGCTCGTATTATTTCGGGACATTTTCGCACGGGTATCGGTAACTAGACTGAAGGTTGATTACTATAGACGGATGAATTCTGACAAAGTGTAATTTTTTAAGCTTCCAGACCATAATTGCCAATACAAATTGTTCGAAAAAGGGCTCGTGTGACTCCGGGTTAAGGGGGTTGGGTCGTTTTTTTTAGACCCCATTCTCCCTCATGCTTAGCCCCATTAGTTTTGAGATTTTAAGACGTTCGTTCCAATAGTTTGGCGATTTTCAGACCTTTCACCCAATTTCTTTGTCAATATTAAGACCTTTCGAGCCATATCGGTGTGGATATTTGTCTGGCGAGCGATAGCGAGCCTGTAGTTTTAGGAGAAACCGGCACAAAATTTATCTTGAAAGGGGGTTTAGGGGATGTGTTTTTTTTTTGTTTTTTTTTTAAGGTGTTCTAGTGAGGAAACTAGGAAATACACACATGTATATGAACAAACAAAATCGACCAAAAAGTGATCCATCATCCTCGTGTGACTCCGGCAATAATTACGACGGACACATTTACAACGCCTTATATCTTCCTGTGATCTTGGCATCCTAAATCACGCTATTCTCATGCTAGCGGCAATAACACTAAGAACACATCGTAACAGAGTATTTTACGGAGAAGCTCACAATTCACGGTTCAGTTAAGTCTTCTATCGCCGCGGTAACTCGTGGTATCCGTATCTTGGAGTACCCAGGCCCTGATCCAGAAGAAAGATAGATATACAGACAGACAGATTATATATATATATATATATATATATATATATAATTATATGGAGAGAGAGATAGAAAGAGAGAGAGAGGGGGGGGGGGGGTATATAAAAAATAAAATAAAAAATAAAATAAATATATATATATATATGAAGACAAATCCGAGGCAGGGACACTACCAGAACTAGAGGTTTAAGGAGGGATGAAGAAATAGGCTTACAAGGAAAGAGAAAGATAGAGTTGGGGTCTTAAAGAATAGCAGAGAGAGAGAGAGAGAGAGAGAGAGAGAGAGAGAGAGAGAGAGAGAGAGAGAGAGAGAGAGAGAGAGAGAGAGAGAGAGAGAGAGAGAGAGAGAGAGAGAGAGAGAGTGTGTGTGTGTGTGTGAGAGAAAGGGGAACAACAGAAGACATCAGAAAACATAAAAAGGAAGGAAATAAGGCAGAATTGGAGGAGGAGGGAGGGAGGAAGGGAGGGAGGGAGGGAGGAAGGGAGGGAGGGAGGGAGGGAGGGAGGGAGGGAAGAAGGAAGGAAGGAAGGAAAGGAAGGAAGGAAGGAAGGAAGGAAGGAAGGAAGGAAGGAAGGAAGGAAGGAAGAGAGAGAGATATAGAGACCGAGAGCTATGCAGCAAAGAGGAGGGGGCGGCACTTGGAGGAAAGGAAAGGGAGGGAGGGGGGGGGGGGGGGTGAGGAAGGGGGGGGGGGGGAGAGACTAAGATCCATGACGTCATCACCCAACTCTGATGACGTCAAGGGGCCCGAAGATCCTATACCTTTAGAAAGATCGGACATCTTTAAGGGGAGATGGGTCGTTTTTATTTGCTCATTTATGTGTGTATATACTGTATATACCCGGTATATATATATGTATTTTTTGTTTTATTAGTTTCCTCCCTAGACCTCCATCAAGCTTAAAAATCACCCGCTCAAGACTCTCCTTCAAGATAAATTTGCAAATTTTTCGAAAGAAAAATTTCCCGGCCGAAGGCCGGTTTCTCTTAAATTACAGGCTCGCTATTGCTAGCCAGGAATAATCGACACCTAAATGACACGAAAAGTCTTAGTATCGAAAAAAAATGGGGCGAAAGGTCTTACAATCGCCAAACAAATAGGTCATACGTCATAAAATCTGAAAAAATTATGGGGCTAAGCATGAGGAAGAGGTGGAACCAGAAAAGCGGCCCATCTCCCCTTAATTCTTTCCGCCGCCATTTTGGTACCCTAATCATCAAGCAAAAATGCGTGACATTTGACTTATTAACCCTTGGGAGTACCAACGAGGTGTGTTATATTGTATTCTGGCTATATTTAGACGATGTTATGCAGCTTGGGAAGGATCTGCGGTAGCAAAAAGGGTTGGCTGAGATAGTTTGAAGCCTTATCGTTACTGAATAAAATCGTCTAATAGTTGCCAGAATATGATAACAAATGACGTCCCTGGTACTGAACGGGTTGTCATGTACAGTCGCGCAAATAAGTGATGTTTCGGCACCAAGTATATGTTGATCAATAATTGTTATCAGCAATATCTAAGCTTCATTTCTTAATATCGAGTGAAATATACAAGCATTTCCCTACACTTATACCCACCCTATTCAACATCTGACAGACATTAATTAACATAGCACAGAGCAAGCCAAACGTAATGACAGCTGCGACATGACTTATTAGCGCGACCGTACAATTTAGAGCGAAAGACCGAACTATATATAATGTATCCATCATGGGTACACTCGGATGCCATAGTCTCTAGCTCACTCACAACATATTCGTGGACTTCACCTATTAATTATAATGGAAGTATAATATAGAAACGAATTAAGGGAGCCCACCTCGCTTTGTTTCTCTTTGTCTCCCTCTCTCTTTGGCTTGTATCCATTCGGTCCCATTCAGCCTACTATTTTAAGACGTTTACCCCCATCCAGGTGTCAATACCTCGAGCCAGCATATCTATATTTTTGTTTTGACAGCAAGCTAAATTTGTACATTTTTCGATAGAAAAATGTCTCCGGCGAAGCCGGATTTCTCCATACAATGCTGGCTCGCTATCGCTCGCCAGGAAGAAATCGACACCAGGATAGGGATAAACGTCTTAAAACAGTTGGCTGAATGGGGCCGAATGGATACAAGCCACGATCATCAAACGGTGGAGAGGGGAAACAAAAGACCGTCGACAGAAAAACTCTCCTTATTACGCCTCTAAACCATATATATATATATATATATATATATATATATATATATATATGCACAGTATAATTCCAGCAACCTCATTTCATATGATTTGTGTCTAAGATATATGGTCTTAAACCCAAAAGTATGCTCAAGTATATTCAAAATGGTTTTACACAATGGAAATATATTTAGTTTATATTCATATTTATCAGTGTGCACGGGCGGAGAGGGAGAGAGCGATAGAAAGAGAGAGAGAGAGAGAGAGAGAGAGAGAGAGAGAGAGAGAGAGAGAGAGAGAGAGAGCGAGAGCGAGAGAGAGACAGACAGTGAGAAAGAGAGAGCGAGAAAGAGAGAGAGCGAGAGAAAGAGAGAGAAAGAGAAAACGAGAGAAAGAGAGAGAGCGAGAGAAAGAGAGAGAGCGAGAGAGAGCGAGAGCGAGAGAAAGAGAGCGAGAAATAAAGAATATCTATGGTGACAGAAAAAGAAGAACCCTCTCTCACTCTCATCCCGTCATAATAATAATAAAAAAAAAAAAAAAAAAAAAAAAAAAAAAAAAAAAAGAAAGTCCCCACAAAATAATAGACTCTGGGTCCAAGATTCACGAGGCGATGATCAAGGCTTGTAACCTGGTTTAATCTATTTATTATTAACAGATTATATATTTTGTTATTTTGCTTTGCTTTTTTTCTTTTCGCTATATTTTGGTTCGATTCACTTTTTTGGTCGATTTGGTCATTTATTTTTTATATTTTTATATTTTCCTCCCTAGACCTCAATAAAAAAATATAAAAAAACAGGATCCCCCTTCAAGATATACTTGTACATTTTTTAGTAGAAACAAAAAAAATATAGATGTATATAGTCGGTATATATATATATATATTATTATTATTATTATTACTATTATCATTATTATTTATTATTATAATTATAATTATAATTATAATAATTATTATAAATAACAATATTATTGTTTGTGTATAAATTTGGTTCACTCTATGTTAGGAAGGTTGAACAAAAATATTTGTAATATCACAAACCAACAAGTTAACTTGACAAATATACTCAAGTAATGAAATCAATTATATTAACCCTTTGGCTGCGGCTATGTTTGGGCTACTTAGGGCATATTCAGGCACTACTGAATGATAAATCAAGCATCTGCATTAAATGAAGTGCATTCTGCCGAAAACTAAACGAAAATAGCTTCAAAATGACACCAGAACAGGCCCCGTACGTGGTCTGGTTCACCCGCAGTGGTGCCAGTGAAACGCGGGAAACCCGCTATTATGTAACACTCGCTCGCTTGGCTACACTGTTGGGAGACACAGAGAGAGACCCGCGCGAGACACAGTCAACCTCAGTGAGCCGCTCGGTGCTCTGAGGGTCGGAGGTGGGCTCCTCACGCTCCCGCCCACTGACACTCGATTTTTACGGTTTTTACAGGCTTTTAAAGCCTGGAAATTGTTGTAACTTGCCAGGACGTTCCAGAACATCACCCGCAGCGAAAGGGTTAATGAACACGTGTGGCACTCCCAGGACTCAAACCTAGGATACTTACACCGACAATCCAGCGCACTAATCAAAACAAATACGATCGAGCCATATTTATCATTAACCCCTTGAGGATTATGCCGCGTTTTGAAGCAGTTTATTCTGGTTATCATTAAACCATTGTATGCAGCTTAGGAAGGATCTGCAGGCATTAGAAGGGTATAGACTATCTCCATTAACCCTCTGACTTACACATACCCTTCCTAATCTGCATACAATCGTCCAATAATAGCCTGAAAACCGAAAAGAAATGCACCATCGTATCTTGAAAGGGTTAACAGGATATTATTATTTCAAAATACTAGAGGTAGAGAAAATTATGATCGAACCCTGAAATATTACCTATTCTTACCTGTTCATTATTAACATTATATTAGAAGGGTTATAGTGCGACCAATGGAGCGCCATGACCCCTTACGTTAAGAGGGGGTCACCTGTTTTTTTTTGTTATTTCTGTCCTTTTCTCTCTTTCTCTGGCTTGTATCCATTCGGCCCCATTCAGCCAACTATTTAAGACGTTTATCCCCATCTAGGTGTCGATTTCTTCCTGGCGAGCGATAGCGAGCCAGCATTATATGAAGAAATCCGGCTTCGCCGGATACATTTTTCTATCGAAAAATTTAAAAATTTAGCCTGCTGTCAAACAAAAATATGCTGGCTCGCTACCGCTCACCAGTAAAAAATTGACACCTGAATGGGGATAAACGTCTTAAAACAGTAGGCTGAATGGGGCCAAATGGATACAAGCCAGAGAAAGATAGAAAAGGACAGAACAAAAACAGGTCATCCCCCTTAAAACGGGTTAGTGGCCTGTGAAATTGTAAAACCTAATACAAGCTTAGTTAAAAAAACACAGACGTTATGTAGCAATAGAAAGATACGCATAATAAACTCAATAGAAAGATACGCATAATAAACTCAATAGAAAGATACGCATAATAAACTCAATAGAAAGATACGCATAATAAACTCAATAGAAAGATACGCATAATAAACTCAAAAGAATGATACGCATAATAAACTCAATAGAAAGATACGCATAATAAACTCAATAGAAAGATACGCATAATAAACTCAATAGAAAGATACGCATAATAAACTCAATAGAAAGATACGCATAATAAACTCAATAGAAAGATACGCATAATAAACTCAATACACATTTAGATAAAGTATATACATTGGGCTCTAATTATAAATGATGAAATCCCAAGATGTAGAAATTTAGCTTATAAGGGATTTAAGGTACGGTATTTAGCTTATAAGGGATTTAAGGTACGGTATTTAGCTTATAAGGGATTTAAGGTACGGTATTTAGCTTATAAGGGATTTAAGGTACGGTATTTAGCTTATAAGGGATTTAAGGTACGGTATTTAGCTTATAAGGGATTTAAGGTACGGTATTTAGCTTATAAGGGATTTAAGGTACGGTATTTAGCTTATAAGGGATTTAAGGTACGGTATTTAGCTTACAAGGGATTTAAGGTACGGTATTTAGCTTACAAGGGATTTAAGGTACGGTATTTAGCTTATAAGGGATTTAAGGTACGGTATTTAGCTTATAAGGGATTTAAGGTACGGTATTTAGCTTACAAGGGATTTAAGGTACGGTATTTAGCTTATAAGGGATTTAACTTATAAGGGATTTAAGGTACGGTATTTAGCTTACAAGGGATTTAAGGTACGGTATTTAGCTTATAAGGGATTTAAGGTACGGTATTTAGCTTATAAGGGATTTAAGGTACGGTATTTAGCTTATAAGGGATTTAAGGTACGGTATTTAGCTTATAAGGGATTTAAGGTACGGTATTTATCTTATAAGGGATTTAAGGTACGGTATTTAGCTTATAAGGGATTTAAGGTACGGCATTTTGCTTACAAGGGATTTAAGGTACGGTATTTAGCTTATAAGGGATTTAAGGTACGGTATTTAGCTTACAAGGGATTTAAGGTATGGTATTTAGCTTATAAGGGATTTAAGGTACGGTATTTAGCTTATAAGGGATTTAAGGTACGGTATTTAGCTTACAAGGGATTTAAGGTACGGTATTTAGCTTATAAGGGATTTAAGGTACGGTATTTAGCTTACAAGGGATTTAAGGTATGGTATTTAGCTTATAAGGGATTTAAGGTACGGTATTTAGCTTATAAGGGATTTAAGGTACGGTATTTAGCTTACAAGGGATTTAAGGTACGGTATTTAGCTTACAAGGGATTTAAGGTACGGTATTTAGCTTATAAGGGATTTAAGGTACGGTATTTAGCTTATAAGGGATTTAAGGTACGGTATTTAGCTTATAAGGGATTTAATGTACGGTATTTAGCTTATAAGGGATTGAAGGTACGGTATTTAGCTTATAAGGGATTTAAGGTACGGCATTTTGCTTACAAGGGATTTAAGGTACGGTATTTAGCTTATAAGGGATTTAAGGTACGGTATTTAGCTTACAAGGGATTTAAGGTATGGTATTTAGCTTATAAGGGATTTAAGGTACGGTATTTAGCTTATAAGGGATTTAAGGTACGGTATTTAGCTTACAAGGGATTTAAGGTACGGTATTTAGCTTATAAGGGATTTAAGGTACGGTATTTAGCTTATAAGGGATTTAAGGTACGGTATTTAGCTTATAAGGGATTTAAGGTACGATATTTAGCTTATAAGGGATTTAAGGTACGGTATTTTAGCTTGAAATAAGTCTGAGAGACGAAATATAAACTGTTTTCGAAAATAATGTTATATATTGAAGGGGGTCTAGGGTGAATGAACCATAATCCCCTCCTCCCACCCAAAAAAATAAATAAAAAAATAAAAATAAAATAATAATAATAATAATAATCACCCCGCCCAAAAAAAAATAAATAAATAAATAAATAACCACACACACACTTTCACACACTTAAGGATCTTTTACACACACACACACGCTCATTATTTCTGCGCGCCGCTATAAACGACTTAATGTTCCTGTGTCATTCAGTCAAAGGGGTAAAACATTCTCACATCAAAGAAGGTCCTTGTTCAGAAGTTAAGGGGGGGTCACCGGCTTTTATTTATCTTTCTCTCCTTTTCTCTCTTTCCCTGGCTTGTACCCATTCGGCCCCATTCAGCCAACTGTTTAAAGACGTTTATCCCCATCCAGGTGTCGATTTCTTCCTGGCGAGCGACAGCGAGCCAACATTGTATGGAGAAATCCGGCTTCGCCGGAGAAATTTTTCTATCGAAAAATTTACAAATTTAGCTTGCTGTCAAAACAAATATATATATATATATATATATATATATATATATATATATATATATATACTGGCTCGCTACCGCTCGCCAGGAAAATATTGACACCTGGATGGGGGTATAGGTCTCAAAACAGTAGGCTTAATGGGGCGAAAGAGAGAGGGAGAGAAAGATAAAACAAAAAAGCGAGGTGGGCTCCCTTAAACCGGTTGATGTTGCTATGTGCTTTACGTGGCGTTATGTGATGTTTTGGTACAGTATACACACACACACACACACACACACACACACACACACACACACACACACAGCCCGTAGCCTAGTAGGTAGAGCTCTCGTCTCACACACGAGGGGTCGGGGGTTCAATCCCCGGCCGGGCGGAGACAAATTGGGCTTCTCTCCTTTCATGTGTTAGCTTCAGTTCACCTAGCTGTAAATAGGTACCTGGAATAAGTGGACGACGTTGTGACGTCCCAACTGGGGTTGGCAAAAATGGTACAAGGCGAGATGGGTATCATATGGTTCACCTAAGCTGATGGCTACCTAAGCCTTCGGGCGAGACGGTACCGTCTATAGTGAGAATGGTACCATACAGATCCACCCTAAGCCTTCGTTTCCGATGTCGCCAATTGACTAAAATACAGACTACACACACATCCACAGCCATTCCAACGATACATATAACACCTACACATATAGGAGGCGGGAAATAACGAGCATGCTCACTCCCGCAATACAATACAACTAGAGTAAGTACACACACACACACACAGTATAACCAGCTTGACCAACAAAACAAGTCTCCTCTCCCTAGTCCCAAAAAAAAACGTGATGTGTGTAAAGCTGAGCCTGGTGCAAGTTGATCAGAGGGCGGACAACCTCACTTCCTGCTTCCATGCTCGGACAGTCGACAGAAAAAAAGGCATTACAAAGAAAAGGATAGATACAAGTACAGATTAAGGGAGCCCACCTCGCTTTTTTCCTCTTTCTCTCCCTCTCTCTTTGGCTTGTATCCATTCGGCCCCATTCAGCCTACTGTTTTAAGACGTTTACCCCCATCCAGGTGTCAATGTTTTCCTGCCGAGCAGTAGCGAGCCACAATATATTTATTTTTGTTTTACAGTAAGCTAAATTTTTACATTTTTCGATAGAAAAATGTCGCCGGATTTCTCCACACAATGCTGGCTCGCTTTCGCTCGCCAGGAAGAAATCGATCTGGATGGGGATAAACGCCTTAAAATAGTTGGCTGAATGGGGCCAAATGGATACAAGTCAGAGAAAGAGAGAAAAGGACAGAAAGAACAAACAAAGCAGGTGGACCCCCTTAATGTATAGATAAGAGTGTAGTGCTTTTGAGACTTTAAGACGTTCGCTCCATTAGTTTGGCGATTATACCAACTTTCGCCCCATTTATGACAATTGCCTGTCGTGCCATTTAGGTGTCGATTTTATCCTGGCGAGCGATAGCGAGCCTGTAATTTAAGAGGAACCGGCTTTCAGCCGGGACATTTGCTACCGAAAAACGTAAAAATTTATCTTGAAAGGGGCTCAAGGGGGTGTAATCCTAAGCTTGATGGATATCTAGAGACCAAACTAAAAACCTCCCCTTAAGGTGTCGATTTATTCCTGGCGAGCGATAGCGAGCCAGCATTACAATAAGAAATCAGGCTTCGCCAGAGAAATTTTTCTATCGATAAATGTACAAATTTAGCCTGCTGTCAAAAAAAAATGAAAAATATGCTGGCTCGCTACCGCTAACCAGTAAAAAATTGACACCTGGAGGGGGATAAACGTCTTAAAACAGTAGGCTGAATGGGGCCAAATGGATACAAGCCAGAGAAAGATAGAAAAGGACAGAACAAAAACAGGTCATCTCCCCTTAAGGTAAGTAGTCAGAAAGAGAAAGGGATACAGATAAACAGATCAACAACAAAAACACACAGTAGGCATAGGCTACATGAAAAAAAAAATGTTAATAAAAAAAAAAAAAAAAAAACACACACACACACACACCTGGGTATAAAACGGTCTATAAAGTGTCCATAATAACATACCGTTATGTATGGTATATTGGCAGTCACATACCCATTTAATATAAGGATAGAAAGGTATATCTCTATCAATATACCCAATGTTTTTATTATATACCTTTATTAGTGTGCCACAACGGGTAAATAACTGCTGGAAGGGAAAATATGTAATGATATAATCAGTATTTTTCAAGACCATTAACTTTTTTCCTCTGAAGTAATTAACCGTTCATTATAAAGTTTGCTGATCTGCCAGTGACACCAAGTAATAGAGAAAAATGTATAATATATATTCCACTTACGGGGGGTCACCTCGCTTTTTTTCTCTTTCTCTCCCACTCTGTTTGGCTTGTATCCATTCGGCCCCATTCAGCCAACTGTTTTAAGACGTTTATCCCCATCCAGGTGTAGATTTCTTCCTGGCGAGCGATAGCGAGCCAGCATTGTATGGAGCAATCCGGCTTCGCCGGAGAATTTTTTTCTATCGAATAATGTACAAATTTAGCTTGTTGTCAAAACAAACAAATATATATGCTGGCGAGCGGTAAAAATATATATGCTGGCGAGCGGTAAAATATATATGCTGGCGAGCGGTAAAATATATATGCTGGCGAGCGGTAAAAATATATATGCTGGCGAGCGGTAAAATATATATGCTGGCGAGCGGTAAAAATATATATGCTGGCGAGCGGTAAAATATATATGCTGGCGAGCGGTAAAAATATATATGCTGGCGAGCGGTAAAAATATATATGCTGGCGAGCGGTAAAATATATATTCTGGCGAGCGGTAAAAATATATATGCTGGCGAGCGGTAAAATATATATGCTGACGAGCGGTAAAATATATATTCTGGCGAGCGGTAAAAATATATATGCTGGCGAGCGGTAAAAATATATATGCTGGCGAGCGGTAAAATATATATGCTGACGAGCGGTAAAATATACTGTATATTCTGGCGAGCGATAAAATATATATGCTGGCGAGCGGTAAAAATATATATGCTGGCGAGCGGTAAAATATATATGCTGGCGAGCAGTAAAAATATATATGCTGGCGAGCGGTAAAAATATATATGCTGGCGAGCGGTAAAATATATATGCTGGCGAGGGGTAGAATATATATGCTGGCGAGCGGTAAAATATATATGCTGGCGAGCGGTAAAATATATATGCTGACGAGCGGTAAAATATATATGCTGGCGAGCGGTAAAATATATATGCTGGCGAGCGGTAAAATATTGACACCTGGATGGGGATAAATATCTTAAAACAGTAGGCTGAATGGGGCCGAATGGATACAAGCCAAAGAGATAGGGAGAAAAAAAGCGAGGTGGGCTCCCTTAACCCAGTAAGTACCAGCGACGTATTTTGTATTTGATTTAAGCTACATTAAGATGATTTTATGAAGCTTAGGAAGGATATGTGGTTGCTAAATGGATCAATTGAGATAGTCTGTAGTCTTTTATTTGTAAATGTCCTTCCTAACTACTTCCTACCCAACAACCACACGCACACACCCACACGCAACCAAACGCACACACATTCACACAGAGAGCCCCCCCATATAATCAAAGACATCAGTCAGACTCGAGCTAGCAATCAACTCGTAAGTCTAGATAATTAAAGCTGGTATCACACGACGAGCGCTTTTTCCCTCAACATTTATCCTCAACACTGCAGGTCTGGCAGCTTATGAGGTCAGCATTTACGATATTTCGGTCACTGAAATTCATCTTCCATCTAGTTTCCGATACTAGGGCAAAAT
The DNA here is from genome assembly GCA_032716605.1 of Paralithodes platypus. NCBI lineage: Eukaryota > Metazoa > Arthropoda > Malacostraca > Decapoda > Lithodidae > Paralithodes > Paralithodes platypus. The sequence continues at coordinate 56,042 of JAVRFV010000360.1, forward strand.
ATTCCATAAATGTTGCCAAAAGAATGTTGACCATCGAATGTTGACTATAAAAGCTCTCGTGTGATACCGGCTTAACTCTAGTGTATTTTAGTGATATGTGTACGCTTATATATTAACTCCGACCCAGTGTTATACCACTAGTGTGTTTTTTTAGATTAATTACATTTCGCGTACTTCGATATACAGTATATGTGTTATTTATATATTTCTGTTAATGCGTGAGAACATTCACTTGTTCTTTTAAACACATTTTAACTATTGTACTTCATATTTGGAAGAAACATATATTAATTTATATTTGTATTAACCATTACATATATAAGCTACTGAAGAAGTGCAAAGGAAGCACGAAACTTCTAGTAAATAAAATAGTATGACAAATAATATGAAAGGTGAAGTATTATTCAACAACTAATTGAAATATACAGGATATTCCAGTAATGCTTTTCATAAATTATATGGTGGACTCATCAGACAAAAATAAGAATAAATTACTCTATGAACATGAGGTTGAGTATTTATAATAACGGAGTTATTACACGATTTAAGTTAACGATAGATACAATGCCATTCAGTCCAAGGGGTAATGTTGCCATTTTAGTGGATTATATCCATTTGGCCTTCGCTATCGCTTGCTAGCCTCAAAATAGTGAGCAGTAGCGATCTGACTTTTCGGTAGAAAAATATGTCCGGCTTCGCCGGTAGAAAAATCAAATCCGGCGTGTAATAACTCCGTTACTATAAATACTCAACCTCATGTTCATAGAGTAATTTATTCTTCTTTTTGTCTGATGAGTCCACCATATAATTTATGAAAAGCATTACTGGAACACCCTGTATAATCATTAACTTTGGAAATCAAATAATTTATCAATTGAGTGATGAAATCAATCAGTGAGAAATATTGAAAACACAAGTAAAAAGTTAGTAAAACAAAATTATATATATATATATATACTGTATATATTGTATACTGTATTATATATATATATCAATGCTGGCACCTTCAACTCTCTCACTCTCGCTCTCTGTCTCTCTCTCCAAGACAGCACTCATGCATAAATATTTATTCCATGAAAACTTTAAACAAGACAGGAGAATTGAAAGAGAGGGGGGGGGAGGGGAGGGGAGGGGATGAGGGAAAGATGAGATGAAGGGGAGGGTAGGCAGGGAGGGGAGGAGTGGAGTGGGGGAGGGTAGGCAGGGAGGGGAGGAGTGGACTGGGGAGGGGGAGGATAGATAGGGAGGGGAGGGGAGGATTTGAGTGGGGAGTGGGGGCTAGGGGAAGGGTCGGCAGGGAGGGGGGGGAGGGGGAGGATAGGCAGGGAGGGGGGGAGGGGAGGGGAGGGGAGGGGAGGGGAAGGGGAGGTGGGAGGAGAGGAGTGGAGGGGGGTAGGCAGGGAGGGGAGGGGAGGAGGAGTGGAGTGGGGGGGGAGGGTAAGAAGGAGGGGAGGAGTGGACTGGGGAGGTGGGGGGAGGGGGAGGGTAGGGTAGGCAGGGAGGGGAGGAGTGGAGTGGGGAGTGGGGGGGGGAGGGTAGGGGGAGGGAGGGGAGGGGGGGGGAGGAAAGAGGGGGGGGGGTGGGGGGGGGAGGAGGAAAGGGGGAGGCGGAGGGAGAGAGAGAAGATGGGACCTCCTTGTCAAAACTCAAACGTCACCTGAAATATAAATAAAGTTAATGATAATATTTTACAATTTTACGTGACATCAGAGGTAAAGTCACTACCACAAAATCACTCTCAATCTATGAGTTTGTATACGAAAACAAAACAAAACAAAAAAACAAAAAAACCCCAGCAATAATCAAATATAACTGGTAATATTTGCTAGTTATATAATATTATACCTATTCCCTGGATTAAGTACTCCATAAGCCAAGTAGTTATAATATCACGATAAACTACAACCAATATAAAAGGGGAAAGCTAATTTATGAGACTGACTGTACATAAACCGAGGCTTTCTTGCGCGCACACACACACACAATCGTACATACACACCCATACACGCACACATACAATCGTACACACACACACAAACACAAACACATAATCGTGCACATACAAAGTCGTGCATATACCTCCCCCTCCCCCCAAAAAAAAAAAAACAAAACAAAACAAAAAACACACACACACAGTCGCACAAATGCACACTCACACGAACGCACATAAATGCAAACATATATTCGCAGGAAAATGAATATATTTTTGTATCAATCAATCAAGAAAAACTATAATTCAGTGCCAGAACATCTCCCCATTCACACAAGGAACAAATACATAGGAACACTTGTAGCTAAACATTTCAAAATACGAAAATACGGCTCAACTATATGGTATTAAATGAGAGGTTGACGGTTTGGATGTTGAAGTAATGAAACGCTCATATACACACACGCGCTCTCTCTCTCTCTTTCTCACACACATTTAGTTGCGAAGAGAGAGAGAGAGAGAGAGAGAGAGAGAGAGAGCTAGGAGAACGGAAACTACTCCCTCCTTAGGTCTCCGATGCCAGGAAAAACTCTTACTTGCTTACTCGGACCAGCTCTCCACCTTTTCCTATCTCTCTCTCTCTCTCTCTCTCTCTCTCTCTCTCTCTCTCTCTCTCTCTCTCTCACACACACACACATACACATACACACATACACACACACACACACACACGTTCAAGCAGGGAGAGGGGAAACTATACTTGACTAATTTCCCTAGTCCCAGTGCTCCCCCCAGTCCCAGTACTCCCCCCAGTCCCAGTACTCCACCTTAGTCGCAGTACGTCACCCAGTCCCAGTACTCCCCCTCAGTCGCAGTACTCCCCCTCAGTCGCAGTACTCCCCCCAGTCCCAGTACTTCCCCCAGTCCCAGTACGAACCCCCAGTCCCAGTGCTCCACCCAGTCCCAGTGCTCCACCCAGTCCCAGTACTCCCCCCAGTCCCAGTACTCCCCCCAGTCCCAGTCTCAGTACGTCACCCAGTCCCAGTACTCCCCTCCACTCCCAGTACATCACCCAGTCTGGTGTTGTACCGGTAACGTCCGCTCCAGTACATACCTGTGGAAGAAGAGAAAACGGGGTATTAGTTAATATTATTTATTTATTTATTTACTTATTAATTCATTCATTCACATAGCCTATTCATTCATTTATTTATTTGCGTAATTATTCACGTATTCATTTATTTATTTGCGTAATTATTCATGTAGTAATTTATTTATTTATTTATTCATCCATATACACATCTACTCCGTGTTATAATGCAAAGCCACTTCTTCCTCTGCCTTATAATGTCTACCTTACATTTAACCCTCGCTACAGCTCGTCATCTTGTCTCTTACACAGGTTATTACTGTCATAACTCCTTCATTGGCTGCATTATTCCCCCCCCCCCCCCCCTCCCTTGGCATTCTTCATCTCCCTTTATTACAACTTTGACACATTTATATTCATGCATCTCCTCTCCTCCTGGACTGCATTCTAAGGGAGGATGGCCGTATTTAAGGGGAGACTGGCCGTTTTTCGGGACCTTCTTTTCCCTCGTGTTTAGCCCCACTAGTTTTCAGATGTTAACACGTTTGGCCCATTAGTTTGGCGATATTGATATATTTAGCTAAATTGTGTTGTAAACTTTAAGACCAATCGTGCCATTTAGGTGTCTATTTCTTCCTGGCGAGCGATAGCGAGCTTCTAATTATAAGAGGAAGCGGCATTCGGCCGGGACATTTTTCTACCGAAAAATGTATAAATTTATCTTAAGGGTGTTTTTCTAAGTTTGAGGGAGGTCTAGCGAGAAAACTAAAAAAATAAATGAATAACAAATTTAATAGACCCAAAAACCAGCCCGTCTCCCCTTAATTGCATTTTTAATGATCTATATTAGTATCTTAGTTTCCTCTCTAGACCGCCATCAAACTTTAAAAAAAAAACAAAAAAAACATCCATTATATCCCCCTTCTAGATTAATATGTACATTTGTCGGTAGAAAAATGTACCGGCCAAAGGAAGAAGGGGATCCAGAAAAAGCGACTCCCCCCCCCTTAACCCATTTAACTTTTACTATTTAATTTAGTTCAGTGTCCCTGCATTTAGTTCAGTGTCCCTGCATTTAGTTCAGTGTCCCTACATTTAGTTCAGCGTCCCTGCATTTAGTTCAGCGTCCCTGCATTTAGTTCAGCGTCCCTACATTTAGTTCAGCGTCCCTGCATTTAGTTCAGTGTCCCTGCATTTAGTTCAGTGTCCCTACATTTAGTTCAGCGTCCCTGCATTTAGTTCAGCGTCCCTGCATTTAGTTCAGCGTCCCTACATTTAGTTCAGCGTCCCTGCATTTAGTTCAGTGTCCCTGCATTTAGTTCAGTGTCCCTGCATTTAGTTCAGTGTCCCTGCATTTAGTTCAGTGTCCCTGCATTTAGTTCAGTGTCCCTGCATTTAGTTCTGTGTCCCTGCATTTCACTTTTAGTCCATTCAATACCGGTCATATCCTTAAGGGGAGGTTTTCAGTTTGCTCCCTAAAACTTCCACCAGCTTAAAATCACACCTCCTAGACCCCCTTTCAAGATAAATGTGTAAATTTTTCGGTAGAAAAATTTCCCGGCCGAAGGCCGGTGCCTCTTATTTTACAGGCTCGCTATCGCTCGCCAGGATAAAATCGACACCTAAATGGCACGAAAGGTCTTAACATTGACAGAAATGAGGCGAAAGTTCTTACAATCGGCAAACTAATGGGGCGAACGTCTTAAACTCTTAAAATCAATGGGGCTAAACATGAGGGAGAAAGGGGTCTAGAAAAAAATCCCTCTAGTGGAAATCTCCCCCTAACACTATACTCTGGCCACTATTAGACGATTGCATTCAGCTTAGGAAGAACGTCTACCCAATACCCCCAGATTGACCACTTGCGAGTTTTGGTCTATAAGAAAGTTGGAGCTGTGGCCGTCAATATTTAGCAGAATTATCAGCTATAAATACGGTCATTATACATTTATAAATACATTCAACCAAATGTATCATACTTTGAATCCATCAGAAACTCACATTATTACCGCATTTCTCTTTAATATCGATGCTCACGGCTCGAACTTCCGTATAGCCTGAAACCCGCAAGTGGCCAATTACTCCTTTTTAGTCCTAACCTATTCCAATAAGTTATACGTCCGGTTGATACTCTGGCGGGGAATATGGGTTTATAAATGTTTTATATCTTATAATCGCCAAAAAAAAAAAAAAAAAAAAAAAAAAAAAAAAAAAAAAAAAAAAAAAAAAGGGATTGGGCCTGAGTAAATAGATAGATAGATAGATATAGATAATTGACCACTTGCGAGTTTCAGGCTATATGGAAGTTCGGCCTGTACACATTGATATTAAACCCCAATACAGTAATAATGTAGGTTTCTGATGGATAAATAGTATGGTGCATTTTGTTTTTAGGTATTTATATAATGACTAGAACCATATTCTAGCTGGTAATTCCTCTAAATATCGATGTTTACAGCTCCAACTTCCTTATAGAACGAAACTCGCAAGTAGTCCATTGGCGGATCGTCTTGAAATCTGAAATCTAATGGGGCTAAACATGAAGGACAAATGGGGCCAGAAAAATCAACCTTCTCCCCTTCATGCCAAGTTCTGGGATAGAGTGAAGCGTTGCGTGGTTTACTTTAGGTTCGATACGGATTCGAACGGGGGCGTAACGATTAAGGGGACCCACCACGGGTTTTTTTTTTTTCTCTTTCTCTCCCTCTCTCTTTGGCTTGTATCCATTCGGCCCCATTCAGCCTACTGTTTAAAGACGTTTATCCCCATCCAGGTGTCGATATTTTCCTGGCGAGCGGTAGCGAGCCAGCATATATATATTTTTGTTTTGACAGCAAGCTAAATTGTACATTTTTCGATAGAAAAATATCTCCGGCGAAGCCGGATTTCTTCATACAATGCTGGCTCGCTATCGCTCGCCAGGAAGAAATCGACACCTGGATGGGGATAAACGTCTTAAAACAGTTGGCTGAATGGGGCCGAATGGATGCAAGCCAGAGAAAGAGAGAAAAGGAGAGAAAGATCAAACAAAAAAGCAGGTGACCCCCTTAACCCCTTCTATACCGGCGACGTCTGTTTAACTTTATTGTGGCTGCTATTAGACGATTATATTCAGCTTAAAAAGGGCCTTCAACAATCAACAGGCTTCGAACTATCTCACTTAAACCCTTTTTTACTACCGAAAATCCTTCTTAAACTGCACATAATCGACTAAATACAGCAAGAATAGAATTAAAAGGACGTCGCCGGTACAAAAGGGGGTTCAAACAAGCACTTAGAGCCAAGCTGGGAATAACCTTACCTGTTGACTATACACTGGTGAAGCCAACGATAGGGGTCAATCCCAGGCATATAATCCGAGTGCCAGCGGAGCGGTATTATTACAAGTTCTGATTCTAAGGAAGTGTGTGTGTGTGTGTGTGTGTGTGTGTGTGTGTGTGTGTGTGTGTGTGTGTGTGTGTGTGTGTGTGTGTGTGTGTGGTGTCTGTGTGTAGTGTGTGTGTCTGTGCGGTGTGTGTGTGTGTGTGTGTGTGTCCGGTGTGTGTCCGGTGTGTGTGTGTGTGTGTCCGGTGTGTGTGTGTGTGTGTGTGTCTGTGCGGTGTATGTCCGTGTGTGTGTGTGTGTGGTGTCCGTGTGTGTGTGTGTGTGTGTGTCTGTGCGGTGTGTGTGTGTGTCTGTGCGGTGTGTGTCCGTGTGTGTGGTGTCCGTGTGTGTGTGTGTGTGTGTGAGTGTATGCATGCCTTTACCAGTGTGAGCTTGTTGTCTGTATGCGAAAGAGAAGAGAAGCATTGTTAGAGTCGCATTTACATAATCTAGGCTTATGGTCCCCCGGTGGTTGTAACAGGAGGAGGAGGAGGAGGAGGAGGAGGAGGAGGAGGAGGAGGAGGAGGAGGAGGAAGAAGAGGAGGAAGGGGAGGAGGAGGAGAACGAAAAAAAACATAAGAAAGATAAGGAGTACAAAGGAGTACAAACGAAATCAAGCAACAACAGGTCTAGTGACCCTTCTAGGCTGCTTGTCCTCCAAAACATTGAGGATCAAGTGTCCAAACAGTGGTTTAGAGTGGGTAAGGGAACATTGGAAAGGGAACTACTGCCTGGAAACTAATGTCCGTTGGCAGGACTAGGAAGTTAGTAGGGGACATATGGTTAGTAACTGAGGGGGAGGATAAAAAAAAGTTATTCATTTACAAACGCAGTCAGTCGCGGGGTTGATGCGAGATATTTGTCTAAGCGGAGTTTAAATGAATCAACGGTGCTGCAGTCTATAACGTCTCGGGGAAGCCCATTCCACAAGTTGACAACTCGATTGAAGAAGAAATTCTTAGATTCGTGTGAGTTAAAAGATTTACCAATAATTTTGCAACCGTTTCCCCGCGTGTAATTAGATTGGTCGATAGTGAAGTACTTACTACAGTTCATATTGTCGATGCCTTTCATGATTTTGAACACTTGAGGAGGAGGAGGAGGAGGAGGAGGAGGAGGAGGAGGAGGAGGAGGAGGAGGAGGAGGAGGAGGAGGAAGAGGGAGAAGAGGAAGTGGAGGAGGAGGAGAGTAATGAGAGAGATAATAGGAGGAAGAAGAATTGGAGGAACTGGGAGGAGAAAGAAAAGGAGAGCGGGATGCGAAAGACTAATGAAAACAGAAGACATGGAGGAAGTGAAGAATAATAAGGAATTATAATGGAAGAGAAAGAGGAAAGAAGGGGACAGCATAAAAGTGAAAACATAGCTAAACGGAAGGAATGGGACAAATAATGAGGAACAAAGAGATAGAAGAATAGGAGAGTATACGGTGAAAGGCGATAGGAAGAGAGAGAGAATGGGCTAGGAAGATAGTAAAGAAGGAAGTATGAGTGAAAGGAGGAAGGAAACAGACCAGGAGAGAAAAACACACCAAATGGAGAAGCACAAACATAAAGGATAAAATATAAAGTAAACAAATAAATAATAATAATAAGACAACATGCCCCAATATAGATCGAAAATCAGCGGATATATGACTAGGAAACACACGTGGTGTATTCGAAAACTCCACACACTACACTACCCTACACACACACACCCACCCACCCACACACACCCACCCACACACACACACATGTGAAGTTCGAAGAATAGACAAAGAAAGAAGTGTGAACATAAGGGAGGCATGTGGAGTTAAGGGGAGATTTCCACTTGAGGGATTTTGTTCTTGACTCCTTTCTCCCTCATGGTTTTTAGCCCAAGTGCTTGGATATTATAAGACCGCTCCTCGCACCATGAGTTTGGGCTCATTTTAAGAACTTTCGCCCACATTTCTGTTCAATTTTAAGACTTTTCGATTGCCATTACGGGTGTCGATTTTTTCCTAGCGAAGCTGATTAGCGAGCCTGTTATTTAAGAGAGACACCGGGATTTCACCTTACTTCTTTTCCCACGCCGGGACATTTTTCTACCCGAAAAATGTTACAAATTTATCTTGGTGAAAGGGGAATCAAGGGGGTGTAATCTTAAAGCTTGATGGAGTATCTAGAGACCAAACTAAAAACCTCCCCTTAAGAAAGTGTTGAACATACGGGAGCAAACTTTTGGAGGCATTGTGGAGGGTTAAGAAGGCGGTTTCGAAGAACAGGAAAAAGGAGAAGAGAGGAAAGAAAAGAAGTGTTCTCAAGATGGTATGGTCACACTGACAAAGAATTACCTGAAGAAGAATAGTTAAAAGGATCATGTGCAGTGAAGTGGAAGGAAGAAGGCGGATGAAAAATGCCGAGGAGGGAAGAAGCTGGTATGATATGGTGTCAGGATGCGTGGTTGCAAAGCGTGAAAAGGGGCATGGTTGATTTGAAAACAAAAGAATTAGCAAATGACAGGAATGAATGTGAGGAAGTTTGTTAGAGAGAATTACATGAGAGAATACCATGAAGGTCACCGGCC